>JAQGCC010004387.1:0-13276 GCA_034698905.1 Xestoiulus laeticollis | reverse complement strand
CGAGAGATGGCTTACTCTACCAGCCCTACATCTATAGAAATGTGAAATTTCAATTTTAAATTATTTTACACAAAGTATTTTACACATGTTTCCTAAAATTTGTAAAACATGTTGAAACATGTCTAAACATGCATTTTTTAATTGCACGAATATTCGTTAACCTGCTAAAATTAATGTTAATTATTTTTGATTTTTATTTCAAATATGCAAATGAAAAAAAACTTAATTGTACATTTAATATGTCTGAGCCCAAGTTAAATTCAAGTTGGTAATTTGCTGCCATTGTAAATCTGCTAAGATGGTTTATTTATAAATTAAGACTGCCAATCGTTAGGTATATTAAAGGTATATAATTGGAAATTTCGGTTTCTGTAAAATGTATATACAAGCAAAAATACAGTTTGATATTAAGAAATCTAAAAGACGTTTCTTACATGTGGATTTAGTTATGCATTACGGAATACTAGTAAATTCTCAATTTTTTTTAGCAAAGTTTTGTATAAAACTTAATTTTTCTCTACAACGATGTAATTTATAGGTGAATACAATTTTTTGGTTGAAATCTCATCATTCCCTTGTCTATCAAGGAAATATTTCATAATCCGTTCTGGGCTAGGATGAAATCCATTTCGTTACTACAACATTCAGTCGACATTTTTTTTGTGTGTAGAATTTCTTACTTTCATTTTTTTAATATAATATGCTTGAGATAAATTTTGACCACTTCCTGGTTCTTTCACTCTTATTTTATAATGCATCCTCCTGTACATTTGAAGTTCATTAACAGGAACATAGGAACGCCACGTTGAATTGTCTAATTGGAGTTCAACTTCAGTCATTTACAGCAAAAGCTAACAAAAAATGGCGAAAAACCAGTCGTGCTGAGCATGAGTCTTTTTTCGCCGGATTTGCCCAATTGAATTTGATGCAATCCCCTCAAGGTTAATACAGCATTTACTACACTTTTGTCTAACATTACACAATTCGGGTCAATTCCCCATTCAAATACGTGTACATGCATGTTATTTAGAGAATTCTTTGCAGTAATCATGAATGTTGTATCATTACTTATTTATGGTTGATAGATGATGCTAAGCCCCAGGCCACACTAGGCTGTTTCCGCGCGTTTGGCTAGCCTCAAACAGGGCATAGAATTTAATTTAAATTCAAGAATTATAAAATTTGCACATTAATATCTCGTGCGAAAATTCCTTTTTAATTAAAAGCCTTGCTTGAGGCTAGCTAAACGCGCGTTTCCAGCCTAGTGTGGCCTGGGGCTTAATGGCTACATCTACATAGATGCAGTTATATACGTGCGTATATTTGTTTTCTATGTATTTTTCGGTTTTGTTTATGTTAAAAACCATTTAAAATTGCAACATATATATATTTGCGCATCGTCATTAGGATAATAATATCTGATTCATTATTGTCATCACTTTAGCTGAACCTTCATATAGCACATCCCATAGTTCGGTCCCAATGGAGTGCGCTATTCACAGGTTTCACTGTATAGCCCACAGAGTGGTCCAGTTATCACGTTCTTTAAAATATCTTTTTATATAAATAGCAAATCATAAAATTCATCAGAATGAAAGATTAATATTATCAGCTTGCTGTTCATATTATGCAAAAAGTGCAATTTTGAATGGGTACCCTCATTTTTTACAGATTATGAATCTTTACTAAAAACAAGTTATTAGATGGTGTCATTCAATGTAAAAGGGGTAATTAATTATGGCATACATAATAATTTGTCCATTCCCCATTATTGAGGGGGCAAAGCAAGTTTAACATTTATAAAAAACTTAAAACAATGGCGGCAAAACCCTAAAAACTTCACTTTATAAGATGCTTTTTTGCTTTTTATTTAGTTTAATATTTCGGTTCTACCTGACGCAAATCTGCCTCGATATTTGTAGACCTCTTTCATTTTTTTCGTACTTTTACATGTGCTTTTATATTGTATTTTTTATCATTGTCCACTGGCAAATGCGTATACGAGGCCTATTATTATTTTAATATCTCCAGATTATTTGAAGGGTAATTTTCCTGGTTAAATCTCCCCATGCAGTAATTAGTTGTTGAGTAAGAGTTATAGGGAAATTAAGACTGAAACCCTAAACTTCTGTGGAGAAGCCATAAACTTATACAAAATAGGCTATGCATGAAGGATAATAAAACCTACAGTACATGTACATGTAGAGCCTAGGCTGTAATAAAAAAAGACAATGGGATTAGTTAACATCCTTCTTTCATCTCTTAAAAACCTTACAAATGCAGGGTTGAAAGACGAGCCTTAGTAATAATTTTAAGGCAAACTTGCCCATTGTTAAACCTTTTATTATACCTGCCAAAAATTAATAACAGAAAAAAAAATAGAATTTGTTGAAAAAGGAAAACAATGGGAGAAAAAGATAGAGATGAAAGTCACGCATTCTCACGATTTTTACTTTTTTATAAGGTTGGGCTGTATTGCTTCATGCCGGTGTTTAATTAATTTAATTAAAATGTTAACCGCATCCTGATACTATATAATATACTTTTCCATTTCAGAAAACTTCTGAAGGACCATCAATAAGCTATATTTTCCGAATCATCTCTTGCATAAAGGTAGGGCCCTGAAATTGAAAATATTTGAAAATTTCATCAGATTTACAGCAAAAAATCAATAGCACTTTAATCAGGTGTTTGAATGAAAAGGTTTTCGACCTCGTGAAAACATCCTTTATTCGGGTTGTTTGCACCAGTTTTATTGATTACTACTATTGTGTAACTGCCGGTATACATATACAGTGGCTCAAAAAAGTATTGGCAATAACACTTTCTTATGAATAACTCTGAAAATATTTTCATTAGTTAAAAACGGAAATATACATTTTATTATAAATGTTTTAATAAAACATCCTACAAAATTTGAAACAGTTTTAATAAACACTATATAAATTTAAAATAACCAAAAATAGCAAGCCATATGTGTGTATGCTAAAACTGTATTGAAGAATGACAGGTTTTTAGACTAGTTGTGAAAAATCAAAATAAGTCTTAATGGATTTTTGTCATATACATGGCATCAACATCGTAGATGGTTTTGACATCCTAAACTATCAAAAATATTTTAAAAAAAGAAGTAAAAAACATACTCCATAGAGTTAAGCTGGTGTATGTTTGGTATGTTTTATTTTTGGTCATTATCCATTTATGCGTGAATTATCTAAAATATTTTTGGTAGTTTAAGATGTCAAAACCATCTATAATGTTGATGCCATGTATTTGACAAAAATCCATTAAGAAATATTTTGATTTTTCGCAACAAGTCTAAAAACCTGTCATTCTTCAATACAAATTTAGCATACACAGATACATGCATGGCTTGCCTATACTTTTTTAGTTTGCGATTTTTAGTAATTTAAATTTTTCTAATAGAGCTTATTAAAACTGTTTCAAATTTTGTAGGATGTTTGATAAAAATATTTATACTAAAATGTATATTTCCGTTTTTAACTTATGCAATTATTTTCAGAGTTATTCATAAAAAAGTGCTATTGCCAATACTGTTTTGAACCACTGTAAGCTTACATGTACATGTATATGTAAGACGCCAAAATAAAAGTCAAAGGTTAGGTTAGGTCAGAATCCCTCCCCCAAGAAATTAGAGGTTAGTCAGTGAAACAATTGCACAAGGAAACATAAAAGTGAAACTAATGCATTCTGCATTAATGCCATACTAATAGCATTTAGATGAAGCGCCGTTGCGATATGGCCACTGAACACGTGATGTAAGTGAAGCGCCATCCATTGAATTAAGAATCTGTACGATTTTAATTTCGTCTAAGACAAAATAGAAATCATGACCAGAGCCATAATGTATTTTTACACGTATAGTGAAAGTCAACTTTTTCTATTACTAAATGACAAGGCCAGTATTAATTAAAAAAGCGCCCACCATATTTAACCTTAAATTGAGGTCGAAAATTATCTTTCATCATTGTTAGCGAAAGTAAATATTGAATGTTTCCTGGCAAACTTGAAAAGATGTTTGGAAGAAATACAAATATGACATCATTTTTATTGAGCTCGACTTATCTTATCCTCACCTCAACGTCTTTTATTGTCTGTTTGTTTAATTGAGAAAAAGCGCATACTGAAGTTTAAACAATGCTTAGTAAAAGGGAGTGGGATTGGCAGCAATGATAATAATTTTACTCGAAAATATGCTTGTAATCTTCGTTAACCTCGTTCGAAAACGAATTTTGTTCATGTTGCTGATTTTAAAAATTCAAGGTCTTGTTCTGGTACGTGAATTGCTGTTCTTTGAAGACATAATTCATGAAGTTCAGTCTGTCCATTTGCACCTGGCTTTTGATATGTGGAAATAAATTTTAAAAAAAAACATCTGATATTTTCCTATTATTTGTGACCAAATTTAACTGTCAAGACTAACGAATGGATCCAGGGGATTTTCTGTAACCCAAATCGTATACATGTACGTTGTATTTGATTCATGTGACTAATCATCATTTCAAACATTATGCAAAAACATCACAACTCATGTGCTTTCTTTGACTTCATTAATGACAGGTTATGATACAAAACAAATTATTCCTATTTCAAATAATCACATGAGCGAAACAATTGATTTTTTGCATGTACGTCCATTGTGAATTTGTGAATCAATAATGGGTGAGTAATGCTAATAAGGAGATTGCGCTGTATAGCGTAATGCGCTAACGCTATCGACAGCACTGTATCGGAAACTCATGTAAAATTCATCATCGAATTTTCAACTCGCCCTGTATATCAAAAAATCAGTTTGAATTAAGCCAACTAGATGGCGTTATTATCTCAGCTGATACATCGCGCATGCGCAGGAAATAAACCGGCATTAAGCCATTAAAACGCAGCTGACAAATTGTATCAAAAGTGCGTAGATGTCAGGCGAAAACGGACAAGATTTTCATTTAGACGTTTTCATCTCGACGTAATTTTAAAACCCAAATATGATATGAAAATTCCGAACTGTTTAAATTGTAGTTTGACCCGGCTGCCCCTAGATGGCGCTGTCATTCCGTGATGATGACCGTGAATAGTATTCTAGTCCATTTTCAGCCCGTCTGCCATCTTGCCCGAAGCCAATTACGTTACCTGAATTTCAATTAAAAAAGCAAGCCATTGGATTAGCCCTACAATGAAAATGCTTTTATTATCGAAGCCGAAGGAAAAGGCAAGGTCGAGGGAAGACCGGAAGATCGGAGACTAGCAAGATATCGCAGTCATCGTGGGCGGATCGATATATCCGGCCTGCCTATACGTCTGTCTGTTGTCAATTGGAACACGGGATTCTTCTTATCATATTCATTCATTTTCCAGTGATTTTCCTACCAACACCGAATGCTCGAATTTCGTCCTGTGAAAATGTTCTACGGCCCAATGTTCATGTTTTAGTGAATGTGTGGACTGCAAGCGTGGAAAAGCTCGTCTGTGTATATGCCGGCATGCTGCAGTATGAATCATCGAAGGATTCTCCAGTTTATTTACATTACTGTTCGTCGAGTCTGAAACCTCGACGCTCCTTGCCGTCCAGGAATAAGTGGTTATTTACATGTAAAAATTTCAATTATTTATTGCTTTTTTCGGATGTGTGAAGAAGCTACATGATGGATGGATGCTTGCAAAGCTTAACTGAATGGGCTAAGGATAAACCCCTCAGCATACTACAATTGGATCCAGCTGATAGGGCCGTGCTGAAAATTGCAGGTAAGAGGCATTTTTCATCTCATTTTCTAGGGGTGAAAGTACGGTTAATTAAGAGTATCCATCCTATATCACCTGAGTAAGTGCGTGCTGATGTTCCAATATGGAACACTTTTTGCACTCGGGTGATGTTCATGTGAAATTGTTAAGTATAGGCTACATTTGAGTGGAAGTGAAATACAATTGCTGGTAAGACGTGACAATATATCACATTTTTCATCTCATTTTCTGGCGTGAAAGTACGGTTAATTATAAGACTATCGATCCTATATTACCTGAGAAAGCGCGTGCTGATGTTCCAATATGGAACACTATTTCGATTTGCAATCGGGTGATGTTAGTCGCGTGAAATTTTTAAGTAGGCTACATTTGAGTACAAGTGATATATCATGCACGGTGTATGGCTCATGAAAAATCCCCTAATCTTAACGTATTGCCGGCATGTTAAAATTAAAAGAGAGATAAAGCTGCACGAACGATTACGATACGTTTACGATTAATGCGTCATCAAACGCAATCACGCATGCGTGGGTTCCAAAAGACGCATTGCCATTCGCTGAAAGACAGTTTATGACGCGTAAACGTATCGTAATCGATCGTGCAGCTTTATCTCGATCGCTAATACAGTATGTGTGGAAGTGTTCCGATTTGTAACACTTTGTCACAGAACATGCATCAAGGGTTTTATGACATAACTAAATGTGTCTTAATATACTGTACATCACATACACTGTTTCCCATGTGTCATACATTACATGTATGTCTGTGTTTAAAATACTTACAGTATAGTACGTGCAAGTGTTCAGATTTGTAACACTTCGTCACAGAACAAAAAGTTTGGTATTTTTGGTATTATACTGTGTATGCCTACGTTTTCCATGTGTTTAAAATGCGTGCCAATTTGAGTTCCAATTTGAAACACGTTTTCAATCGTGTTCATTGTGTTTATACACCACCACGTGTGTTTTATGGCTAAATTGCCTGCGTGTCTTGATAAGTGTACCATTGGTCATAGCATGTGTTCTGATTCATCCCGTTTCAGTACCATGTCCCGAAATTCCAGCATTTTTTAAGGTGCGAAAAAATGCAGGATTATCGCGTTTATCAATAGCGTGCAGGGCCGTATCAGAATAATAATCCGAATTCTGTAGGCTAAATTCTAATTTGAGGACGATTTCAAATCTCATAATGTTGAACTTCGACCTGTTGGATAGTCTCTATTGGCGACGTTATCTATATTTGGAATGCCAAACGAGAAAAGATACAGTGTACGTGCTTATATCTCGTGGCCTTGACGTGTCAAAGGTCATGCCTAAATTGAGCTACTGTAAAGAACCTCTGTGAGTTTGTTTATGCAAGAGGTGTGAAATAGCGGTTAACACCCTCGTCGTCCTAAAGTTTTAACCGGCTTGCAATGTCGCTCGTTCAACATTCCCTTTTTTTTCCATGTTCAGTGGTATGAAAACTCATTTTGAAACCACGTGGTCTGCACTAAAAAGGTACAGAGGCGTCTTTTCTTTAGGTACCGCACGCTACCACTCGCCTTTTCGTTTCTGCTTGTGACGTCACGGGTAGCGTGGTAGCAGCAAACACGCTACCACGGTCCGGAGGTGTCCTGCGTGTTTGTGGTTGTGTGACGTCACGCGTGCTACCACGAGCTAACGCGGGTACATGTACCTAAAGAAAAGACGCCTCAGGTACTAGTACATTTATCAAAATCGTTCCGTATGCAGTGCACAGAGGTACATGTACAGTACATACACTGTATCAAAAAGTTTTCATCCACCCATCATCTACATGTTTGAATTGTAATAACATTTAATTTAATAATGAAAACAGTTTACTTTCAACTGAATTATGCACATTAAACATTCTAAAAATAAAGTACAAAAGAATTTATTAAAATAATTAATAATAAAAATAATATGGCATTTATAAGACTGAGGTGCCATTTTTCTCGAAATAGTCATAGAATTACATGTACCATATACATGTACATGTATGGTATTCCTATGCCTACCCTATAGGGGTGACTGAAACCTTATACGAATGCCCTATGCCCATAGTATCGTATACGACATTCCAGCCGCCTACATATTCGTATAAAGATACCTATTGTTAGAAATTGTACACTGTACGGAAATACATTGCAACATAAGCTTACATGTATGCCATTTTACACCATTGCATCAAATTGCTTTATCTACATGTATATGTGCTGATATATACAGTACAATGTACATGTAGAATACATTTGCATCATACAGTGTATGAACTGTTCAATATAAACTCAGGTCTGCTATGGGACATTGAAATTAAGTTTTCAAAGCAACATTATCTAATGTAATGTATAATGTACATGTACATGTACTGTATATACTTAATTGCATGCATGCCTGGCTGGTGCATGATAAAATGAAATTAAGGAAAGTGGCTCGCATCTAATACCCTCCTTCGAATTGCATATCATACAGATAACATCTCGACTAAAATTTTATACCAGAGATGCATGCCGAAATCTGATAAGATTTTTTTTTCAACTCTAGTGAGTTTGAATAAAGATGATTGTAGATGGTATAGCCAATTCCTGCTCCAGAGGTGCAATGGCCTTCAGGAGGTAGTCATCATGAACGATTGCATGTACATGTACATAATGTACTAGTAGCTAAGATTTCAACGTTTGTGTTATAAATGTAAAGCCATCAAAAACCAGGATTAAGTTAAAACTGAGTTTAGCCTTTTTTTTAGATCAACGTTCTCTCGGTGACGCCTTAAGTAACTATTTAGTTTTAATAGCTTTTGAGAACACGCGTGGTACTGTTTTATTTCTTCATTTTTTTGCATCCCGAGGTATTTTAGAAATTTGAATGCCTAGCTGACCATGAAGTTGACCGGTCGGGATGACCACCTGGTGGTTTATCACCTGGGATAAGCAGGGATTGCTGATACTATAGTATGTAGTTCTAGTGTAGGGGTCGGTAAACTTTTTGTTTAAGGGCCATATTGGAAGTGTTTCCAGGTGTTGAAGGCATAAAGCTGGACATGTTTGAAGGGTTTGATGCAAGGTCTACTAGTACATAATGTACATGTACACCTTGGTTTGATGGTATAAATGCTATAGGCCCAGCACCGTATTAAGCACTGTGGGGGCCTCTAGGCACAAATCTGTGGGGGCTGGCTTAAGGGCAGCGTTTTCCCATTTTTTCGGAATGCATGCTTCATTTTTTTTATTAAAGGGATTGCGCATATGCCAACCAAAAGAGCAGTACATTTATTACAAGTTCTTTTTACAATTTTTCAATTTTTCTACAATTTTGTGGGGGCTGTAATTTGTGGGGGCCCCTAGGCAGTGCCTAGCTTGCCTATATGGTAAATCTGGCACTGTATAAGCCTATATATGTTAGAAGGCTTGAGGACAATGGTGGACATGGTTTAATGGCTTGTGGGCCATGGTGGACATGCTTGAAGGGCTTGTGGGCCATGGTGGACATGTTTCAATGGCTTGTGGGTCATAGTGGACATACTTGAAAGGCTTGCGGGCCATGATGGATATCCTTGAAGGGCTTGTGGGCCATGGTGGACATGCTTGAAGGGCTTGTGGGCCATGGTGGACATGTTGTAATGGCTTGTGATGGGCCATGGTGGACATGTTTTAATGGCATGTGCGCTATGGTAATGGTAGACATTTTCAATGACTTGTGGGCCATGGCTACTTGAGGGCTATGAAATGCCATATTGGAAATACTGTAATATATTGTATACATATTGAAATTATAGTTTTTAGTGTTGGGCCATATTGGAAATGCATTTTAGATGCTTATGCTCTTTGGTGGTGCTAATATTCAGTGTATATGCTATGTTGTATTTCCCGCCACGGAAAGCGGTTCTACGGTATTTACAAACAGTCGACCTTCAATTTGCAGTATTATTTCGACCTTCACCGTTGTCATAACTTCTTGCATGTTATGTTGCGGGTTTACTTAACGTTTATTGCATATAATTGATCATTAGGCACACCTTGTTCTTTTTTAAACATTCGTTTTAATAGTGCAGCGTCTTGCACAATTTTTGATCTCTCATCACTGGTGGTTGTACAGTGTGCAGTTTGCATGAATACGCTATTACAGTATAAACATAGTGAGACTTGAACCTGTTTTAATCCCGATATAACGGGACAGGTAAATGTAATCAAGGAAGGAATAACCAGCCTTCCCCACGTGGTTTAAAAGTAAATTTAAGCAAACATTTTCTATGAAGTTGTTAATTTTATAAGCATTCTAAAGGATTGGCCAATTTGAATAGCGCCGGTCACGAATTCTATTTTGTCTTAGACGAAGTATGAATCAGACAAACTCTTGGTTCCACTGTAGATTCAAGCCAATTTTAGTCAATATAGTGTATGTGCACAATCTGTCCAAATCGGTTTTCAGCTAGGATGAAATCCATTCCGTGACCACAGCATTAGAACGTTATGCGTCATCTGGACTATTTACTTTACTTATAGGATGCGGGATTGTTATAAACAAAAGCTTGAATCATTTTGAATATATTTACGATTTGGACGTAGACAGTTGGGTGTTTGTTAGCCCACGGGTTTCAACCGTGAGTCAACCTCCCTCGTCTCGGGTTTTAAACCCAGGGTGACAGTTTTAGCAAATAAGAGGAATGGGGCGGCCAACCGTGATTGTTGCTTTTTCTGATGGAGGCTGCAGGACACCCTCGGATAGGGGTGAATGTGATGGATTAACCTCAGATGGTTCAGTTTGGAACCTGGGGGGATGTCGCATGACTGCCCCCGAAAATTGCTACGAGTTGACTGATGCTTGCTCCCTTAACTTTAGAACCTTTTTTCTAACCGACGTCTTCGTCCAACCGTTCAACTGTTACAGTAATGATTTTAACCCCTTTGGGTTAGTTTTTTTTTTAAAAACAAGTTGTATGGTAAAATTACATATGTCTATAGGCGTTTTGGGATCCTCAAATTTGCGTACGTCCGTCGCAATTTTGAGAGATGCATTTTCTGACGACGGAATCATGCTTAATCGGGCTATTACCGAGAATAAAAAGATCACAACGGAATTGCAGCTAATTTTTCATCTATATGTAAAGCGCATGCAGCTGGTTGTTGGTCGTCAGAGGCCACATTTGCGTTTTTCTGAAAAAGTACACCCACGGGAAGCAGTTTGTTAATCATGCATAGGATGTCCATAAATGATGCAAGTTTTTCTGGAGGCATGAACATCTTTTGGTCAAAAATTGATGGAAATTTATCCATTGGAAGACATGCCAAGAAATGCATTGTTGCACGCACTGGTATCAGTTTGATGAAGTTATAGCCTTATATATTAGTTTAGTATATACCTTGTGTGTTGGTACCCTGCAGCTAATATCCTGGGTAACTTTGGAATGCACCAAACTTAATTTTGTGCAATTTTTATAATTTTTCTTATTTATTTTCTTAGTGTTTAATTTGCAAAGTAGACCTATGCATCTACATGTATACAAGTGTTCTTTTAAGCTGGCAACCTTTCATTATAACAATATTTATTGTCATAACATTAAATTTTAATTTTTTTTTTATTTTATAATGTTTAGTTAAGTTGAAAATCTATGACAAATAGGTACATGCATGCACTGTGGAGTTTAGTTGTTCTATAAGCTTTGAAATCATGGATATCTGAAGTCAAACTGATTTATATATATACATTTCAGGCCTATAGTAGTTCTGAATTTTTTATGCATGCAATAGCATGGTAGCCACAGGTCAAGGAAGTCGGAGGGAAAAAAAAGTGGTCATGGAAATCAGGGAAATTTTTCCAAATAAATGCCTGTGTAACAAGCAGCGGTTATGTTGAGGTTGTAATACTGCTTTTTATTCTATGAAATGTGTTTGATGAAATTCAATATAACACCAAATTCCTTATTCAAGTTTCCTTTTCTTTCCTGGGTAACATTTTTTAATCCAGCTAGACTTGTAACAATATGTAGTGTTTTGCCAAGCTATTACCTAATTGTAATTGTTATTTTATATTTCATTATGACAAAAAATTAATATGCATTAACGAGTAAGTTTTGGTAGTAAGTCAGTTTTGGAGTAAGTCAGGGAAATTGAAATTGAAAATTTTGTGGCTACCATGAATACATGTAGTTGAATTTATTTTTTTGAAAAATATTATCAGCAGAAGTTTTCAAACTTCAGAATTTTTTTTTCTGAGAAGTATTTGACGCTTATCAACATCATATTCTTCAATATCCGAATATCGAAAGTTGATATTATTGGTCCAGTTTGCACATGTATGAATTGAATGCGTTGGCGAATCGATTTGTATGAAAAATATGGCATTCAACGACTATATATATAAGGCTCCTTCACGGGAGCGCTGTTAAGCACAAGCTGGTAAACGCTTTTCCTGCGTAATTAGATATGCGCATGCGCTGTTCATGCGCGCATTTAATTACGCGGAAAAAGCGTTGCCTGCTTTTTCTTAAGTGCTTGCGTGAAGGAGCCTATTGTTGGCCATGGAAAACTATGTTGATGGCTTTGCATTTGTCATCGTAAGGCTATATGAAGTTCACATCCACCATCTTGGTCCTCTATAGGCACCTAATGATTAGCGTCTTGTATAATAAAAGTTGACTACTGTATGTACATGTAAGTCTGACCAGTGACCATGAAGAAAGAACGTCTGAATTACAAGTATACTCTTCTGGGAAATGGAAAAATCGATATATGGACGCAACCTGTTTGATCTGCCTGCTTTGCGAATGGCGCAAAACAGGGTGTCTGAAAAACGAATGTCGCATTTATTTTTTTGCAAATCCAAACAAGAATTAAGTAGCCTGCATATTGTGAATATGCCTGCATGCTATAGGCATATAGTTAGAAGTGAAATATTCGTGGACAGAAATAGGCAAGTAATTGTAATGGCCATGCGTGTGCAATGCAAATTTATTTAAAGGTTGTGTGACTCAGTGCATGCTGTTTCCAGTGAAAAGTGCGTTAAAATACTTGTCTCTGTTTGGCTAAAAGCCTAGCTGTCTCACTAGGCCCTATATAATGTATTTTAGTGTGTGGCTATAGTGTATCAAATCTATACGTTAGCTCCGGTCACGAATTATGTTGTCTTCAACGACATAGGCCTAAAAGTTACATGTAAGGCAATGTCATCTGCTGGTATTAAATGAAGCTCCATTACGATATGACCACTAAATACGAAGATTTAAATAAAACGCTATTATGATATGACTGGTGGCATTCAGCTTCTAAATTTCAGCCACATATACACGCTGCATGTTTGAGGATAATAATGTACAGTGTATCTCTCACATGCAATGTAATTTAAACAATTTGCTCAATTTTTATTGTCTAATTAAGACAAGGGTAGATACATGCAAAGTAGTTTTCAACTCCTGGTACCTTTAACCACATAAAGCCTGGTTCACACTGCAGTGTTGCGTTGCGTTGCACAAACGCAGGGGAACGGAACGCAATGCAGCGTGACGTCACTGCGTTGCGTGCAGC
>JAQGCC010004386.1:0-13277 GCA_034698905.1 Xestoiulus laeticollis | reverse complement strand
CAATTTTGTGGGGGCTGTAATTTGTGGGGGCCCCTAGGCAGTGCCTAGTTTGCCTATATGGTAAATCCGGCACTGATTATGGACATCACTTTAGCTGAAGCTTCATATACCACATCCCTCCAATGACTGTCATTCAACTATGTTTAGTTATTCCCCAAATTATATGAATTATCTTCATATATGCAATAATGTGCGAAATACGCTTTAGAATATATACATGTATACTGTTTATAAAATGCAGATACAGTATGGAATTTGGAATATAATATTTTAAAAACCATTTTTAAAACCATGAATGTGGGTAGCTATTAATTACTCATCTATCAACAATATTATACGGTATCAGCTACTGTACCTTGAAGGTAACCCAAATATACAATGGTATTAACCTATTTATAAAATGAGGAAAACTGATTTTTAATAAAAACGTTATCGATGCATTTTGAAATGTGTATCACTAGAATCTGAATTCATTTGAATGCCATAACACGAATACATTTCAATGCTATACAATATTTAGCTATAATTAACTGAAGATATGTAATCGCACATTCTTAAATGTATGACTGTATCACTGTATGTTTTAAAATGCATATTAAATAAAGTCAAGAACCACTTTGTATTTCAAAATATATCTGATAATGCAATGTGGTTTAAAAATTAAAAATTCAAAAAATTCATAATTATTGGAACAGCAAAAATCGAACAAAATAACACGAGGGAATCACGGAAGCAGACAGCCTTCAGAAACCCATAAAAATCAAAACCAGACTGCTATAAGTCCTATGAAATACAAAAAACTACTAGCTTCAAATCCAGAATGTAATTTTTTAAAGAAACGTAAATTCAGAATTAGTTAGAGACATTGAAATATAACTTAATAATTATATAGTAAGCATAAAATATGTACAGCTTCATCACGGAAAGAAATGCAACAATCATAACGACCTAAAATTGAACATAAATAAATGTTAATTATACCTCCAGAAATAAGAAAATTTATAAATGTTCATAGTAGGCGAAAAAGAAATGGAAGAATTAATAAAGAAGCTAATTTAGCATCACTCATTATTGTAAAACTGAACTAGAATGTTTGAAAGCAGGCCAGCATTTACTAGAATGCATAAGGACAAAGGCAACTTGTATTCCACAACCCATACAAAAATAATGAGCAGAAAGTGACCAGAAAAATATCATAGTGACTTTTCTGCAGAAACTATATGCAGAATTCTTAAAACAGAAAACATGGGATACAACTTTCCACCATAATTCTGTGCAATTTCTTTCAAAGATACATATGCAGAAATTGACATGATGAAAAGTGTCTACTGCATGCTCCATTCTTCAGTTAGTTTTCAATATACATTGTATAAATACCATCATAATGTATAAGGTACAATATATGATGCCAAGTACAAGTTATAAGAATTCCTCTAACATGTACATGTATACGTGGGTGGGTGATCATCACTTTTGCTGAGCTTCATATACATTAGCATATATCCCTGCAAGTAGCACACCCCATGGTTCGGTCCCAAGCGAATTCACTATTCACAGGTTTCCCTGTAATTGATTCTACAGAAATGAAGCATAACTGATTTGGCAGAAAAAGTCACCATAATTCTGCAGATGATCAGCCGGGTGAATCCTTCAGAATTCTGAGAGATTTTTTTTGTATGGTAAAGCAATCGTGAAACCCAAGAGAAGATATACCAAAAATGTACGGAATCGAACAAAAAAAAATTGTGAAAATCGTGCATGACATCCATAACAGCATGGCTTCAGAGAACCCCACAGATTTAGTCAGAAATTCTGAAGGGAAAAACGTGAGAATAGAAAACCAGACAGATACCATGCAGTTTTTTGATGGACTATTCGAGTGTGTATGGGTCTAAAAAATGGTTAAACAATACAAGAAAAAGTGGTTGAAGCAATTGAAATAGAAAGGTAAAGAATGTTAGAAAAAGTGGTCGTATAGATTCTGGCATTAAGAATTAAAGACAGGACTGCTTGAAGCAACCAAACCACGGAAGCAGTTCCAACCTCTTGTAATATGGTTTATGGACACGGTCAAGTTTTCGAATGTTATGTTTTGCAAAGTCTAGATTACAGCTTTTTGGTAGCGAGTGAGCCATGGTATATCATATTGTTGTTTAGCATTAATGGTAGCTTAACGCCCAAAAAATGACCACAGAATAAAAAGGAGAATTCGTGTGTGTGTGCAGTGTATTCTAGTAAAAGTGGGGCAGTATATAAGTTAATAGTCGACGAAAAAAAGACAAAAAACTGGTCTTAAAAAAATGGTGTCAGTGAATTCCTGTTGAAAGGGAATTTCGTAACTTTCACTCGTCCAACAGCGCCATTGTTAGTACAAAAAATTCAACAGGTTCTAAATTTCACGATCAGTGTTCGCGCACTAGGAAATGGATTTGTGCAATATATAATTAAGCGCATTAAAATGGTTATAAAATCAGGGTGGGGCGAAGAAGAATTGGGTCGTTCAACAGGCGACAACACCCCATGACGCATGTTTATATACAGAAAAAAGCATGCATAGAAAAAATGCACGTTCAGTATATCATAGGGAGGTCTCCATTCTTCATTACATGTATAAACGGTGTAAGTCTCACTATCAATCAGTATTTTTGATAAAGTTTAGCTTTTTGATTAAATGCATTATAACCCACCTTAACTGGTACCAAGGACTAATCGCTGCAGGAAATATTCATTATATATACTTGTATAACCTTTCAAAATATAGCATTTTGCCCAAGTGGCTTGCCATTTCTCACAAAATTCAGCTTATTTTAAAAATAATGAAATGAATATAGTACAGAATATAATCCATTTTCAATTTTTATTATTATAAATAAGGGCACTAGCACATTAGCTAAATCAAAACTTCGGTTATTTGAAGTTTTGCAGCATGACTTGTCATTTTTTCAACTTATTTTGGAAATAATGATAAAAATAATTCAATATGAATTAAACTAAAATTCGTGATTCCAAAACGATGGATTAAAACAAGAACACCGGTATAAATTAGATAAAATCTGTGTTTTTAAAATTCTGATTAATAATAAGGACATTGGAACTATTTAAGAGCAAAATCAGTAATTCAGTTGTGCATAACCCCTTCAAAATTGCATTTTTTTGTCAGAATGTCTTATAACTTATACAGAATTTAACTTATTTTGAGAATAATAAAAATGACAGTTTGCAAATAAAACTAACTTCTAAATACATTAGTTACCTGTATTTGGATCAACTTTGCTTACATATTACCAAGTCATGCACTGTGTATTATTGTATAAGATTATTTATGGAAAACAGTATACGCCTTATTTGTAGAATATGTATAGAGGTGGTTAGTAACCTCCTGTTTTATTTTAAAATAATGCAAAATTGGCAGCTTTTATTGCCTGTATATTTTTAATGTTAACGAAAATGCGCGTGGGATCAGGAGGTCAAATCGTGAGTCATTTGTTCTAAAACAGAATCTTTGCAAAAAACACGTTTTAGGATGAAACTAAAACTCATCCATTGGTCTCTCATTACATTTTTAAGTTTGATTTGTATTCAACTTTATACTATAGTGATGAGCTGACGGTACAGGTGCAGTGCACCATGCAAAGTGACCTCAAAATATATTTCTTAGAAGAAGGGATACCAATTTCTTTTACAATACAATGTTACGGTACTGAAAAAAAAATCTTACATTAGATTTAGTCGTGTAAAAACACAAAGCAGGTCCATTATTTTAATAACGCACAAGCTTGAGTAACTTCGAAAATGAGGGCAGTAGAGTAAATGTGTACAGTTACAAAATAACATCCTTTGGATCTTTTTTTAAATTTTGCATAAAATTGCTTTCAATTTTTTTAGCATAGTATTTAACAGGCGTTAATTATAAGCGATGCACCAACAGTATTAGCAAACAACAAGTCATGAATGATGTAATATTAGCATAATAAAGCATAGACATCATGTCGAAATATACCCCGATACAAGAGACTATACAAATGCAATTTTATGAAAATTACCAAATGAAAATGTTATGGCCAATTGAAATAGGTTCGTATTTTTTTTGTACTCACACTGTTTATAATATCTATCATACTTACTGTAAAGTGGGCTATGAAATAGAAGTCTACTTGGTATATGGATCAAAAATTAATAAACATGCATTTGGTCTTTAAAGTTCCTTTATATAACCCACTTTTAAAAGTAATGTATTTTTGAAAAATAACATGAAATTGATGTTATCAGAATTTATAGGTATGCAATATACATTAGAAAAGCCCTGTTCGTGATGCATATCAGTTACTACATTGCAATATAGTTAAATACAATTCAGAATAAAGTATAATAAATGCAAATTATTCATTCAGAAACATTTTAGATTATTATCTTAAGTCACGAATACACGGTTACAGCGATATATGCATGAATATTTTGGTATGGTGGACTAAATATGCTTTCATAAATGTGTGAAAATGAATTCAGAATTAGGTATCACAATCTGAAATGAATTTCAAAAAACAAAATTTTTTCAAAATGACATACATTCTGAATATATTTATGCACATTAAAATCATAAAATCCTTTTTGTACCGACACAGGGTTATATGGACCGCAAATTTCATTGTCTTGTCACATTCAACCTTTACACAGCATGTTTTTCAGATGTAGGTCATACACAGTATACTACCAAATGCATACCAACATACCTAAATATTCAAAATATACAAAAATACCTAAAAACAGCATGGAGCATGGCATGGCCTGAAAATGCAGCGTTCTATTGGTTTCCCGATTGCTCAATCGAAATACTGCATTTCAAGGCCTTGCCTATGCTCATGTTATGCGATGATCCACGCTGTTCTTACCCTTAAATTTGAAAAAAAGAGAAAATTCCCTATTTTGCAGCTGTGTATAGTATGTCTGCAGATGAACCTGTCTGAAAACATATCCTGTATAAAAGCATTTATGTTTCCCCTATCACAAGTATATGCTTTTACACAGGTTCTACTGTATAACTACAAGACGTCACAGCAACTGTAGTCATGGAAAGGATTAAATACTAGCGAAAAACAATGTTACAGATTACTAGGAATGATTTTTAATCCAAACATACAGTTGATCCATTAAGAACATTAAGGCTAAGATGCAGCGTAGAGCATGACATGGCCTGAAAATTCAGCGTTTCTATTGGTTTTTTCCGACTGCCCAATCGGAATGCGGCATTTCAGACCATGTCATACTCCATGCTATGCCATGTCCCCACGCTGTTCTTAACCTAACAGTCATTAAAGCCACAAAACATACAGTTGAACCATTAAAAACAGTAATAGTCATAAAGGCCACCGTTAATCAATTAAGAGTACTTGAGACATCTAAGAATGGTAACCCAAAATGGTAGACCTGCCTCAATCGTAAAATGGTAATTGCGTACACACTATACGAGTTGTTAACTGTCCTTAAAAGTCCTTGATGCACAAAAAAGCACTGTAAAAAAGTGAATGAACCTGTTTTGAGAGCGGTTTTAGTATTCCAGTCACAACCCCAAATTCGGGCAGAGTTCTAAAATTGGTATTCTGGCAACATTCACTGGTTTAGTTTCTATTTTTTTTTACATCGCACCACTTTCACAGACACCAGTTGACCCGGGGTCAGACGCTGTTTGTTCTCCAAATCATAACTCACATCCCACATTATTTCGCAGGCATTTGTTTGTTGTACTACTTCTGGAAATGAAGTCGTGGTCCTACTTTGCATCTCGCCCAGGCTCATGGAGAGCCAGTTTTATATTAATTGGGCAAACCCGTTCACACATATTACAATACTTATCTTTTTTATTCTGTTTCTGTCATAACCTCTGCATTATCATTGTTGATGCTGATGTGGGATAAATATGGAAAGTGAAAGCAGCATATTTTATCTCATCAAGAGAATGCATTGTGATCTAGGGGGAGAAATGACCCAGAAAGATCAAGAAAATCTTTTGCAGATCTCAATTTGAATCACATCGTGCTGCCAGTTTGACACAACCTGTGTGCCCTTATCTGAACCACTTTTGGGATTAGAAGTTTCCTAGAACAATCGCCCAGATTTCATGCTGGGAAACCGAATCCTTAATCGCCATTAGAAGGAACCTATATCTGGGTTGAACATGCCTACCATGTTTACAAACCCCATTTTCACTTTTATCACGAATTTGGAGCGCGTGTCATTTTTTTTTTTTTTTTTTGAAATGATCATCCTGATGACTGGGACATTGGAGAAGGTGAATGGACTTCCTGTTTCGAAACTGGTGTAGGTGGAATTGGTAATATTCAATTGTGCTGATGTGAATAGGTCTTAAAGTCACCATCTTGAAATGAAGTGTTGACAGCAAATAGTGAAAAAACAGGAACTGAAGAAGTCAAATTCTAAAAGACTTATGAGGTTAAATCCCTTAACGCATTGACGTAATCTTTCAAGGTGCTTAAGAGAACCTCAAAACAACTGATCCATAAAAGATTCCTCGGTCAACCCTAATGCAGAATCTTCAGTGGTCTTATAGAGAAAAATTCTAACAATAATGAGTTTATGGAACATGCTAATGAGACTGTATATTTGTATATGCTGTATATTGACTAATGCGCGTTTGGCTAGCCTCAACAAGGCTTTTAATTAAAAAAGAAATTTCGCACTAGATATTAATGTGCAAATTTTATAATTCTAGAATTTAAATTTAATTCGATGCTTTGTTTGAGGCTAGCCAAACGCGCGGAAACAGCCTTGTGTGGCCTGGGGCATAACGGATGTGTTGAAAGATATAGAGAACATGGGATGGACATCTAGGTATTTTGATAAAACGTATCATAAACAAGATCACACAGAAGAGCATGAAAGATCACAAAAAAAGAGCATGAAACAACATTTTTAAAGGTATTTTGATCAAATTAACATACATTATATTAATAAACAAGATCACACGAAAAAAATGCAAGATCACACAGAAGAAAATGCAAGATCACAAAAAAGAGCATGAAATAACCTTTTTAAGGACAAGGAGTAGTTTCAAGTAATTTGTATGGATTTCTTAAAAACTCTGTTTCTGGAACATTGACTTTTATGTGTGAATATGTTATTTTAAAATGCTGCCAATAGATATAAAAATCAGGAAGATAGTCAATTTTTTGTAAAAAAATCAGCCAAGTATAGTTTCTAAAGTAAAAGCATTTTCGTTACTCCCTTTGGCACTTATTTGATTAAGCATTCCTAAAACATCGTTTAACAACTTTTCCTTTCCGTAATGCATGATTATTTTTTCTTATCGTTAATTTTTGTCAAACCACATACAATTTTAGTTAGCCTAATCCACATCACGCTAATTAGCAAACAAGTCTTCATGCACCTGTCCAGTCAGTTCCTTATTGATTGTGGTATTTTTGAGGTTAGTCGTCGTTAAAAAATAGAGCTAAACGGTTTTTCCTTTAATTCTAATTTGTACCAAGATCTTAAAAAGGGAGAGCATCGGATTATATAAAAAACAAAACTTATATTCTATCTCTTTAATAATTCTCAATGGCAACCCAGAAAAATTAGGTCAAAAAACAAGCAAAAAATAAAGGTATAAATAAAAACAGGTTGATGACAATCAGTAAATTTGTTCGCTTTTTCTAAACAAAAACAAAAAATAAACCAGCTGATTATTACATGCCCCATAGGCATGCACGCCATATCAGACCCTAATTTAAACTTGTAAATACTGTAATCAGGAAATAAATTCAACTAGTATAGGTATTCAATAAGGCATTAAATTTTTTAATTAGCCACCATATTTTATAAGAAGGTGCTAATCTATATTAAAATGCTATAAATAACATGTATTGCCTCCAAGTTATATAAACAATCAAGATATGACCAGGTATAGTTTCATGTCCAAAGTACATGTGCTTAAAATGTCTTGCCTACACACGCAATTCAATTTTTTTTCTCTTACGTGTTGAGGGAGCTTGTAGATGTAGAGTCTCCTTCAAGATTGAAAAATCGTGAAATTTTGGGAATTTGTCAAACTTGCTGATAGTGATTTTGATGAAGCTGTAGTAAATATGTTAGGGCAATGGAAAAAACTGTAACACCCTTACCACAGTTGCTGAAATTGTTCAACTTGAGATCGAGCTGCCTCTCAAGTAGACCAAATTGCATACAAGCTGATTGCATACAAGGTCTCAAGCTGAACAATTTCAACAACTGTGGTAGGGAGGATTTGTCAAACTTGCTGATAGTGCTTTTGAGGGAGCTGTCGTAAATATGTTAGGACAATGTAGAAAACTGTTGGGCTAAATTTATGATAATGTAGATAACCACAAAGTAGTGTTTTGTAAAATGAAAAGAGTTAAAATGGCAATTTCCCATTTCTGGATGTCATCTCTGTATTTTTTGTGTTGATTGACATACAATTGTACATGTATATTCCATAAACATATTTCCCTCAATTTAAAAAAAAAATTCCCTGACTATTACTCCAGATCGATCACATGGGGGAACCACGTTTCATGTGCTTGATGGACAACGTATAGACTTGCATTATTTGATAACCGACAAATTTATCTCCTATAGGGAAACACCAGTGACATAGGTGAAGTGTATCAAGACGATGCCAGTGGCGCTGCTGTCATTCTACATCATGCTCAAGATGGCAGTCTACTATTGGTAAGTTGGTGTAGCAAATTTATCGGATTGCTTAAGTACAACTTAAGTTCTTATCGATTCCTTCTTTCTCTCGTAATAAGGATGGTACAATCGGCAGCAATCTGGCCATCAAACCAGCACCACCTAGATTCCGAAACGACTTGCCTCCAACAACTACACCCTTCCCAGATGACGAAATGTTTCTGGACAATGAGTTACCTGATGGAATCGAACCAGAAAAAAAAATCAAAGAAGGCACTTCTCCGTGGAAATGGGATTCCGGAAGTAGCTCCACAAGTGCTCCAGTGGACATCCGAGGAATGCACATCGTGTATCACAGGAGACCAGATGAAAATAGCACATTCAGTGACTACAGTGAGTGTGACTCTTGAAAACTAGTCTTAAAATGCAGCAAGCATTCCAATTGGATGACAACCTTTTATTTTAAATTATTGGCATGCTCTCATTTGCACGGTGCAAGACGTGAGGAATGTCTAACCAGGAGTTGTTGGTGGCTATCGTCTGCATGTTGCTAACCTTCCAGAGTATAATTGGTATTCACAACGCACCACCAATGGCCATGAAGGCCTCTGAAGAAGCAATTCGAATATCGAGCAAAGCTTTGAAAAGTGAGTTTTCCCCCTTTGATTACAGTGTTTATGGAACCAGACCGCTTGCCACTTCCAGAGGCCAACGTGACCAATAGACAAAGGCGCTCCAATGGACGTCCTCGCCGGGAGGCCCCGGAAGCAGTGTGGCCAGAAATACTGGTGATAGTGGACTATGATACCTACAACATGCACGGGGGCAATAACATGGACATCAAGCGCTATTTCATTAGCTTTTGGAATGGAGTAAGCAAGCTTAAGTTATCACTTATTAACATTATTCATACAACACAAATGTAGCACATTTTCCCTGACTAAAATTCAAAAATCCCTGACCAAAATTTACAACTTATTGTCATAATGAAAAATAAAATAACAATTGCAATTAGAAGCTTGGCAGAACATTAGATTTTGTTACAAGTCTAGCAGGAATAATAATGTTTCCTATTTTTGGCGCTGTTGAATTTTATCAAACAAACTTCAAAGAATAAAAAATCAGCATTATCAACCTTAACATCATGCAACAAGCAATCATGCTGCTTGTTACACAGGCATATTGCCTTTTTTTTTGGTTAAATTTCCCTGACTTTCATTACCACTTTATTTTTCCCTGACTATTTCCTGACTTCCCTGCCATGTGGCACCTCTTGCTATGCTACTGCAAAAGGGAATGCAGAAGTGCACATGGAAAATCGAGGTTAAAACTAAGATGTGAGCTGATAAAATAAACTCGCCACTAAAAATATCTACACAACATGTACCTGTGTATTTGTCTCAAAGGTAAAACTGATTGACAATACTGAGCATGCGCATCACATATGGGTAAATTCCAAATGACCCAACTACTCGATTCTGATCTAATACAAGTTTTACAAAGAAAATTAAATGAATAGATATTGAAAATTGTTCTCACTGCACCACAGAAACGCACCCATACTGAATTGTTCTGAATTGGCAACAAAAATGTATTTCTCATTAAGTACAACTTTTATTTGAAAAAATATATGACAACGCCTTAAACTCATTCGTAAAACCCTTAATTGTTCTTTAAAAAACATTGATTTCTAAAGTTAAATTATTTCTCATGACTTATTCTTCATTTTCAACACATGATTTATATTCCATTCAATGCAAATTCATAGCGTTTGTTCATTATTATATGCTGAAATAATTGGTCTAATACATGTATATCAAATATTACATGCCATGATAAAAATCAACATCCTCAACGAACAAAAATTCCATTTTAGCAATACAATTGCGAGAATGATATTCCTCCAAAGATAATAATTGGTTCCGCTTGTTTCATAACAGAAAATAGTCATATTATTCTATTTGAAAAACTAATTGGTTCCGCCTATGTCTGTTATGCATTTATGAAACGTTCACGTTGCATAACGGAAAATTGCATAACTAATCAATTTTGAAGAAAATATTTTTAGATATTAGAGAGATTGAGTAGGTTTCCTTTAATCTTAACTAGAACGATAAACACACTATAATTACGCATGCGTAGATCAATAAGTTATGAAACGTAAAAGTCATTATGCTACTCAAAGGCGTTCTGGTATCACGTTAAACTAATGAAATTGTCGTCTGTCTTCAACCACAAACCTATTAACGTCGTTCCCACGCATGCGCATTGCCAAAAACCCAGTGCTGCCATTGTCGTCAAGATTAAAGGAAACCAGCTGTCAATTCATGCTCTATTCATGCATGCACGTTAAGAAAGTAATTTCTGTATAGCTATAAAATAATCCAAAGAGAAAGTAATGCATAAATATCCATCCAACCACACTTGATAGATATTTATGTATCAAAGATGCAAAACACACCTGTTGCGTGCTTAATTTGCAGGGTTTGCCATTCCAAAATGGGCGTCCATATTTCCACAGTAAATTAAGAATGTCACATTTTTATTTAGTTTAAAAAAAAAATGAATCGATTGGAATCGGGGTCATTCTTTTCGGCCATAATATATTAACACAAATTGAGATGTCGTTGATAGGAGGAAATGGCAAAAGGCGCCTGCCTTGAGCTCAAAGCACTGATTTTAAATAGTTTTTGTGTATCATTTGCAGGTGGATTTAAGGTACAAGTTGTTAGGTGGACCCAAAGTGAGGATAAGTCTCGCAGGAATCATAATATCCAAGGTGAGATGATTTGTGTTTTGTTTTTCAGCCGCGCCCATGTGCCCATGACCTCACTTATAGTGAGGAAAGACCTTGATTAAAAGCTAATTACGACGAAGGTACCGCTGTCTTTCAATCATTTAAAAATGAATGGGGCGGGGACAAACGCCATAAAAAATATCTTCAATGGCAAGATGGTGGAGGTCTTACTTTTGATGAAATATTGTATAGTTTCGAATTAATATATGCAGTTTACCTAGAAACATGGGGCTAGATAGAGGCTAATATACAGTATATTTTCTCTAAAGCAGCGTGGTCCAACTTTTTATACCAACAGGGCTTCAAAAGCACATATCCTAATGACCTACAGTATACATGTATAACAGAGAATGCTCCTACATGTACATGTATGTCAGCTATAATGACTTCGTTAAATTGAACATCAATAAATTTAGACTGTCGCTAGTAAGGCAATTCCATCGTCTAATCCCATTTGCGACATTTAGCCCCAGGCCACACTAGGCTGTTTCCGCGCGTTTGACTAGCCTCAAGCAGGGCATTGTGCCGGATTACCGAAACATTCAACATTCTAATTGAATTCTGCAATGCCCCTATGCATTTTTGGTGATTAAATATTTCAAAATCAACCAAAAGGTATATACTAAACCTATAAGTACGACTAAGGGTAAAAACAGCGTAGAGCATGGTTGCATGAAGCATGGCATGATAATGCCTTTCATCATGTTATGCCAAATAACATCGTGGAGCATGGAATAACATGGATGCTTGGCATGGTCTGAAATGCAGCGTTATAGATTGGTTTTCTGATGGCCTGGAATTTCAGATTGCCCAATCGGAGTGCTGCATATATTCAGATCTTGCCATACCTCATGCTATTTCATGCCCCCACGCTGCCCTTATCATTTATTCCGAAACATTCAATTTTCAATATGCAAGAACCCTGCAGAAATACCCACACATGAGTTTCTTAAAATTTGCCCAATTAAAAGTTTCAAAAGCGCTGATTATACCCCAACCCACCCACGAAGGCTAAAATGTGGCAGCCTCTGTTTTCATTGCTTTTTTCACTGTTTTTCCATTCAGGGTCGTGATGCGACTCCATATCTGGAGAACAACCGCGTGGGAGGAAACGCTGTGGACTCCGCAGGCGCCCTTACAGAACTAGGCAAATATCTTTTCCGAGAAAGACGACTGCCGACCTATGACATTGCAGTCGTAGTTACCAAGTAAGTCCATGTACTTTCTACCCAAACCGGGTTTGTTAGTAATTCGCGATATAGACGCGCATTTCACCCAGGCAAAACGACGGTGATGTCATTCTGAATAATTGGTCTGACGAGGACACGTGGGCGATTTTCGGCCCTAGAGATCCTGGCATCTGGCCCGAGGCATGATTACTGTGGTTTCAGGTGTGGCCAATAAATCTGGGTTCTTTGCCGACCCAGCACTCCCAACATCCTTATCCACCCCCACCCACAGTCCAGTTTGCAGAAGAGTTATATAGGTAGGGCAAAATAGCTGCACATAATCTTTTGATGATAAATATTTTGCCCATGCATATAAAAAGGAATGTGATGTCAATCATCCTTGCTGAGCTTATCTTTTCACGGGCTTAAATTCAACACCCTGTACTGCCAGTACGTATACGCCATCTATTGAAATGTTATATAAAAATGGGTGTATATTTTATACACTTATTTGTCACTACATGTGTAATTAACATCCAATACTTTAGCCCCAGGCCACACTAGGCTGGAAAGACTATGTTCACACCGAGCTTAATCAAGTTGTTCAGAACTTAATTAAGCTAACCCAGTTCGCGCGAATGTGATTA
>JAQGCC010004385.1:0-13278 GCA_034698905.1 Xestoiulus laeticollis | reverse complement strand
TTTGCCATAGCGTGTGAAACAAAATCCATACATCTAATTTTGCTGGCGTGCTGTAACATACGCATATGTATTGTGTTATTAGTTTGGCCTATATAAATGCTAGGGCACATATTACATTTGGTCAAGTAAACAACCCTATTTTTGTCCTCAACCATAATAGGATCTTTTTTAGGAGGTAGAAAGGAGAAAACCATTCTTTTGCATTTTGGAGCTGATTTTATAGTATAGTCTTTAAAGGCTCTTGTTAGTTTTTCAAAGGTATTTTTATGTTACGGAATACTGACCCATTTTTTATTATTATCATTATTATCATTATTATTCAAATTATCCAAATTAAATGGTTTCAATAATTTTTTCAGAATATTGTTGCAAAAGGCCAGTGGATAGTTATTATCCATTAGAATTTTTATGACTATTTTGGCTTCATTAATCTTTTGGTCATTTTCTGAAGTTAATGTCAGTGCCTGATTAATTAAGGCCATGGCAATGTTCTTTTTTGTATTTTTAGAATGGGATGAGTAGAAGTCCAAATATATTTTACAATTTGATGGTTTTTTAGTATAAATTAGTAATGAGGGTTTGATTTTTTTTAGTAACTAAAACATTTAAGAAAGCGATTTTACCATCAATCTCCTTTTCCAACGTGAATCTAATCCTTGGATGATATGATTCCAATTTTTCTTTTAATACAGTTATCATATTCTCAGTAATAATTAAGAATATATCGTCGACATATCTTTTATAATATTGGGTGATGTAACTAATATTCATAAGGATAGATTCTTCCAAATCTTCCATTACTAAATTAGCTATTACAGCAGATATCGGGGAACCCATAGAGATTCAATAGTGATTCAAATTGGTATGTCATAAATTCCAGGTTGTTGCTTTTGATTCTCTGACTTCATTTTCATTCTCGAATACTTTCGTTCACATCATGGGTCGTGCTTCAGGTTATTGTTATTATAGGAGAAGGAAGAAGAGGGTTTTCTTGAATTGAATTGAGAGGTTTTTAATTTTTTAATTTTTTAATTGTTTTTTAAATTTGATCTTCAGAAGATTGACCGATTTTCCTGAAGGTTTTTTGAGATTTTTTTGAGATTATTTTTAAGGGAAAAATTCTTTTTTAAGATCCGATGTTTTAGTTATGACTGCAATGATCACGATTGATTTGTGAGAAGTTTATTTTGTGATTGGATGTTTTGGGTAAGTCTTTTTTCTTTTTGATTTGTTATATGTCTTCTTTTTATTTTTGTATTGATTGGATTACCTTAACTGAGGATTTAATTTGTATAATTATGAGGAGTTTGATTTATGTCTCATCTTTTTGGTTGGTATCGGTTTCTTTGATTGTAGAAAGGAGAGAAATGTAAAAGATAGTGGCCTGATGAAGAGCAAATTTGAGTGCTCGAAACGTTGCATTGAAATGATTAAATGTTTTTTGGCTGTGGAAGACTGATATGGATTATTGATTATGTTACCAGCTACAGAAGATGGAAGTTATAAAAAAAAAACATAAATGTATACATGTAAGAAATATGCATGCCAAACATGGACATAAGAAAATTCGATATAGGCCCTACATATACAATTGTGATGCATGTGATATTCTTCCATAAATGATCAGTAAGAGTTTCATACCAGAATAAGCCTTTTTTTCTAAATATTTTTTTTTATTTAATTTAGGAAGTTGATAGAAAAAAATGTAATGTACGAGGACCTTGCATAGATATTCTATTATTTGTTTACTTTTTTTGTTTATGTGTATGTATATTCCATGTACTGGAAATATGTCCGTAAAGTATACCAGACCCTCTACAATTATAAGTATGTCCATACGCCTATACTGATCGATGTGTAGAGCGTATACGCTCTACACATCAGTATAGCTAGCCTACATGTTCACTCAGGCTACCTCTCTATGAAACACCTTCAAAGGTTTCACCATATACATTTTAGCATTAAACGAATGAACCTTTATAAAGGTTCTTCAAAAGCACAGTAGGTTTATCTACAGCATATGTAGGTATGCATTTTACTCAGGCTATCTTAATTTCCATGAAGCACCTTCAAAGGTTTCACCATATACATTATAGCATTAAGAAAATAACCCTTTATAAAAGTTCTTCAAAAGCACAGTAGGTCTTTTCAGAGTGCAAGTACAATGTATTATGAGAGTGTACATACCTGCCACAGGTTTAGGTGTGGTGGTGGTTGTAGATGTCGTTACAGGGTCAGCTTGACCAGGTAATCGACAACAACTGATGTAAGTCCCAGGTCTCATGCAGCATGCAAATCCTGGAAGACAATCCCAATTGTTTCGACACATGGTGTCGGTCATGTTGCATGCGAAGGCATAGTTGCAATTTACTTCAAATAACAAACATGCTCAAGGTTAGTTACAGTAATGCAAATAGAACGGATTGCTGTAGCATTGATGCAAATAATGATATTTACTAGCGACAGGTGCTCTGGTGATGGTTCTCAGGGTTGGAAAGATGTCGACCCCAATTATTTTCCCTCTAGCTTCCGGAAGTTGGTCATCGACAGTCGTTGAAATTGAAAGGTTAAACCAAATGACCAAAAGAGCCACTTGAATCCATTGGTTCAACATATTCATATTATTGGATTTAACTAATGCTGTTGCAGGCTCGCTAAATCTAGTTATATTAGAGTAACAGAACACCCTTACCTACTGCATGTATATGCTACCCTTGGGGCAAATTTACATCATGCTATATATTATTAATAAAGTTTATGATTGTAGATTATAAAGCATCTATTTGGTGATCTGACAATGAAACAGCTACAGTACAGGAAGTGGAATTACATATCATGAAAATTCAGTTAACATATGTAGATTCAACCACAGCCAATAAAAATATATGGACAACTGTTAAAATGATATTGATGACATTATGGTACCTATTGAAAACCATTTCGTTTCCGAATATTTAACTGGAATCATAACCATAATTACGGAAATAAGTCATCGTTTCGTTTTATAAGTCATTCTAAATAGCAATTTTCAAAACATCCATAATGAATTTCATTATTTTCGAAAGGTATATGTGGTGAAACACTTGAAGACATGTAAGATATCTTATTCCTTGAAGCATCCCAATTTTTCATATGTTAATAAAAGTAGTATATACTCCCATCACAAAATATAAACTTTAATCATGTAGCCTATAAAGTGCAGTTTTGTTGCAGTACATTTGAATATACATTTAGTTGTTTATGACAAAATTAAAAAGTGCAAATAATTTACATTCCAGAATGACAGAAAAACTCCACTTTTTCTATATTATTACACTATAGTACAGAAATTGCAAAATTACTGCAGTTTTTCTACAGTAATTAAGATGCAGAATTTATAATTACAAAAGCAAAGTGCTGGTATCGTTCATCATGAACCCTCAGTTAAGATACAATAGGTATTTTCAAAATGGGGAAATTTAGCCAAGCTAAGATCAGATTTTTCTTAGTTGACGGAGGCTTGAGTGGGCTGTTCGAGCTTAAGATATTCTGTATTTTGGCACTTCATCTATTTGCTTTTATTTTACATGTAATATGATGGGTATATATGTAGACATGTTGTGTTATGCCGGACAAACAGGAAATTTGCTCCTCTCAGCCTCCGTCACTACGAACTTAACCGAATTTGGCTAAAAATGGGGGTAAGTTTTGCAATGTGAGCACAACTACATGTATTATACTTCTGATAATCATGGTGCATTTTCAATACAGTGAATCAACTGTAACTTTATAATTGTATGTTTTTCAAAGAAATGGTTCTTGGATATCATTCCATTAATTATGCCGAAATACACTATATAGGCCTGCATATTGTACTGCATTTAAAGATCTTCCATATCTTATCTGCATCTATCATAAGAGATGGATTTAAGGTATCCTATTAATCTTTCGCATTAAAGTCTCTTGATATAATTTTGGCAAAATGTTTTGTCTCGGTTCCTATAAGCACACACGCGATTAAAAATTGAAAATACAGTTTTAGAAAGTGCATTTTTACTTGCAGTAAAATGCGGGTTTTTTCCGCTTTCATGGAGAAGATCAAGGAATGATACTTTTTAGGGCGATGACTGACGGTGACAGCAAGACTCAAAATTTTAAAAATTAATAAAAATGTGGGTTTTCAAACTACTTGTGCAGTTTCACTTTATAAAAGTTCCATTTCAGTAATACATCAATATACCAACAACAAGTATTGGAAATTCACATGTGGACAAGAATAAACAACCGCTATCCTTGTAACCTATTGCATGGAAACTAAAAAACAGTACTGAACGTTTTTCCAATGTTCATTTGCAGGTTTCGTGAAGATACGCTTAAAACAAAAACAGCATGGACACCGTTTTTATGGTATAGAGTACAATTTTAGCCCCAGTTACATATCGGGGGGCGCAGTAAAGTAAATGTGTCATGTGGATAAACAGTGTGACCTCGCTAAATTAGAGGATTAAAAGCAGATTTTTACAAACCAAAATTGAAAAGTGAAGTGCATCCTGAATTCCATCTGATGATGATCGAGGAAATACGAATGTGAACTAAATTTCAGCCACAGTAAAAACACAGAGTCGCTTGCTTTCAGGATAAGAATCAATCCGTAGAAGATTTTATTTGCACTTGTGTGCAAACAAATTAGTTTAATTAGACAATAACCAGTACTCCAGCTTTTATTTTGTCTATAAGTTTTGGAAAATTTGACAGTGCTTAGTATGTATTTTTTGTCATTATTTCTAATGACTAAACATATTAATATTTACATGTACATGAATGAAGGCAAAATAATGCAAACTTTTCACAGTATAAACAAATAGAAGTTGAAAATTCACTGTTGTCAACAGTTGAAATAATTCTATAAATTGAGCTGTAAACTTTTTTATTGTTTAAACATATTGCACTGAATTTGTATAATCTCTTATCGTATTTATAAGTCTGTATTGAAATGTAAGTACAAAGTTTATATACTGTAATTATGTTTGGTTTTACAGGATTAGGGGCAAAAAATAATTTAAAATGATTTTGAAATTTTTGCCTCTATCCCTATAGCTAGATATTTAGTCCAGTTTTTTGTGCTTTTAATAGTTAAATTTTTTTCTTTGCTGCTGCTTTTTACATTCACAATAAATACACTAAAAGTATCAGTAAGTAGAGCAAATTTTTCTATTAAAAGTATAAAAAACTCGACAAAATGTCAAGGGAAAGAGCCAAAAATGTCAAGAACATTTTAAATAATCTAGCTTTCAAATAAGCTCGCTGGTTTTCCTTATTTGCCAGTAGGCGGCATTACTAGGATGTTAATAACACAAAAAAGCCTCGACCAGCCATACTGGTGCAATGGCGCCATCCGGCGAGAACGTTTAGCAACACCCATACATGCGAACAAACGAACAAACACACCTACGCACTTTAATATAATAGGATTTTATAAATCAATCATCTTACATACAGCGCAAAAGAATACAAATGGACCAAAATGCACATTGTTTTAGATTTATTTTATTATAATTTTGGTCATGATAAATATTGCAAATCTTTCCAGAAATCACAAAGACAGATAAATCGAAACATGAAGAGGCTAATTAATGTTCAATTTATAGGCTCTCTTCATTTTTTTTTTTGTTATCTACTGCAAAATGGTTTGCAATTTGCTATTGTGAAACAATCTTAAATTTTAGGCTGTGGTTTTTTATTATACAGTAAGTTGCTGAATATTAATTCTGCAAAATTCAAGTTGTCGGTCTAAGGGTTTTAACACGCTGTGCTTGTTGGGCGACAGCAACGACTGCCAAAGATATTTTGGGGGTAACAAATGTTTGGGGGCTGTGCATGCTAAAGCACCGTTGTCGCACTGCGGACCACTATAGCTCGAACTACAACCTAATAGTAAAGAAAAAGTAATAAATACTACACGTTGGTAATTTATAACACATCGTCATTTTAATTCACTGCTAACACTAACTCTGCTGCTACATACATGTCAATTTATAAATAATTGTGGTATATCCCAGTGGAAAAATTAATGTATACAGTATATGTCCATATTTAATATTCAGCATACATTATACATGGATGGCTGTATAAACATGTGTCACAATACAAGGTGCTCTATGTCATTGTCCATATATGGATGAAGACATGGACATCTATGTATATTAATTCTAAAAAGTATGACTATATGTGTGCCAGAATACAATATAGTGTACATGTACGTAATTCATGTATGACAATTAACAAGTGAAGAGATGAATGAAGATATAAGCAAAATTTGGATGTACATGTATATTGTTGGTCAAACATTATAAATATTCATGTAGAAAAATGTCATATTACGCACGTAGGTTATATAACTGTAGACAGTATGTGCTTAATTTCTGATATACAAAATATAGCGTTTCGCATAGTCTATACATGCACACCAAAGCCTGTGAATAACTTGTGCTATTTGCAGGGAAAGTGTTATTTGCAGGTTTAGCTAGAGTAATCGACCATATACATAGTGCCGACTGCGAGTTATTGCTTCTGCCAGGGTCATTGCTATATAGAGGTTCGCTATTTAAAGGTTTTGGTGTACTGTATATATCTATATACACTGTACATGCATAAGCATGAATATAGGCTATACTACCGGTATACGGTATAAGCTTATACGTTGTTAAAACGGGATCGTTAAAAAGTATCTAACAAAAAGAATCTAATTAAAAAGAATCTAACAGTAATGTATAGGACTACCATGGATTCCAATTTCCACCGAAATAAGACTATGGTTTTCCAACGATTGTCTTATTTAAGTGAGGCATTAGTAAATTGCGGTCCAAATCCTAGCACGTGAATGTTAATTAATTCACCCCTGTTACTTATGTATAATTATAGAAATGCATGTCTACTTCTTGGGAAAATCCTGGGTTCCAAGTATAGCACTGTGCATGTTACCTTGTGCTGCAATTGTAGTAGGTGTTGCAGTTGTATAGTAGGTCATGTAGTCGTAGTAGGTATTGTAGTCGTAGTAGGTGTTGTAGTCGTAGTAGGTGTTGTAGTCGTAGTAGGTGTTGTAGTCGTAGTTGAAGGTGTAGGCCCTGATCGACAGCATTTTAAGGTATTACCAGGTACGGGACAACAAATGGAACCTGGATTGCAATCCCAGTCGTTACGGCATAAAAAATCGAACTCGCCACAAGCAGTGGCCATAGTACAGTCCACTTGAAACATTAAATATGCACATAACACATTACTTAAGCAGTGTTTTCCAAATTTGGATTTTGCGGAAAGGGAAAAAAAAGAATAATGCATATCAGTAATCACAGATTGTGGTCCCTCAATGGAAATAGTTTGAGATTTATTTATTATAAAAAATGTTAAAATCTTTAAAAAATAATATTCGCCTATAACATATGCTATTCTTCAATAAAATCTATCAATACATATAATTTGCAGATAGTAAACTTTGCATATATATTTTCACAAATTCGTCCACGGCGATGTCATATATGTATACTATTAAATACGTAAAATCTACTAGCAAATTATGCTTCAAATAAAACTATTTACATAATAAAGTCTAAACATTTAATTTAATTATGTTTAATTTTATATATATATATATATATATATATATTAAATTAAACATAACCTTGTTTTGTTAACAATAAGTTAAAAGAGGTTGAAAAACAAAAACAAAGTTATCATTTCACGATTGAAAATATCAGATATTTACCGCTAACAGGTTGCCTCGTAATGACTGCTGGGGCTTGATACCACCGCACTCCAGTTTCTCCATGTTGAAGTACTATTAAAATTATCGAAACGACCCAAAAGCCCAACATTATCGTGACAAGTGTGAAACTTTTTCAAAAACACGTGTTTAAACACATTTCAACGTTGTTATATTTGAGATGAGAAATGGGGAAAATTGCGCAATAATCTTTATGTTCCTAACCGTTAAACAATCCAACATCACACCTGCATGCATATAATTTAAATAATACTCTATGGAATTTCATAGTATCCTTGCATATGGGAAACTCGCTTATGGCTCAATAAGTAGGTTGTCTGACTACTTTTTACAATGCAAAACAGATAACTTCAATTCCAGAATCTCCAAACTACCAAACAGACAAAAAGACACTCCCTTTTTATGTAGAGTATATGTTATAAACGTGTGTTTCCAGACACAATAAAATTAAGTGCCTGTAATAAAAGTTCAATAGTGATGATGATGTAACGTCGTTCAGAGCTTATACGCACCTTTAGGGTAGCTACAGCTTAACAAAGCCAGATATCCAGGTGGACATATTTTATAAATGAATGGTAACATAACGCATGTATTTTTATCATTTCTTTCTCTGTGTCAGTTTAGGCAAAAATGCTAATTAATTTTATATATTATAGCCTAAATTAAGTTACGATTATTGTGTATTATATGAGATAGATAAAATGCTGCCATGCAGTCATGCAATAAGTGGTTGCATATGACATACCCCTAGTCAAAATTGTAAGACAAATTTTTTTGTAGTTTTGCTAAATAAAATTGTACATTTGAATTTTATTATTAAAATTAAAAAAGTACTGCCTCGGTAATCCGATCCCGCATTATATGTCACGCTGAGTAATCCGACACTTTTATACAGGGAAAAAATTCTCTAATGGCACGACTTGAATTTCTGGTAGCTTTATTATTCTACGCAGCATTTTATTTTCATTATACAGTTTTAAGTAAAACAATATGCAATAGGTGATAGACTAGGCTACAGTGCATGTACACTGTACATTGTATGCACCCGTAATCCGTTCTGCTAATCCGGCTGATATTGATAATTCGACAGAGCAAGGTTCCATACGATTAGGCTGCAATGTATACATGTATAAGCTTGCTAGATACAAAGATATTATAGGTTTGTTTCTTTGGCCTGCACTCAGTGCATCTTAGTGCTACTCGGTGCAAATAGGAAATGAGCGGAGCTATCTGTTAGTGAAACTTAGTGCACAGTGAAATGGTAAACAAAAGAAACAGAAATAAATACTATAAAAACATGGCGGCCCCATTGAATTGGTTCAACCAATAGAGAGTGATCTCTCAGATGAGGATACTATGAAGCAGACGATCTAGCAGACGATTCAGTGCTGCACTGACATTACTTTGAAAAATTTTCAGTGCAGGTTTTTCCTGTCCTGGTTTGCCCAGGATTTCTTCTATTTCCTGTGCCAAAGAAACAGAATCAGTGCAGTCAGTGCAGGCCAAATAAACACATAAATAAACACCTAATGTATGACTAAGTTGTCGAAATCTAATAAATTTGCAATTACATCAATAAACTCATATGCAGAAAACTTTTAATGGTTAATGCTGGTTAATTTTGAAAACTTATACATGAATTATTTTTGCAAATTCAATAAATAATTTTAAAATTAATGCAACACGATTTCAGCAAGCTTAATTGCCTTAGTGACAATTTAAAGCATGCATGTGTATTTGTAGAAACGTGTGTACATATATTAGCTTAACGGTATTCAAAACAATACAAATTATACAGTACCAAACATTTTATAACGTATTACATATAACATATAGCCTACCCCATTTACAATGTATAAACTCAAATACCATAAAACTACATGAAACTTCAGTTGAACAAATTAATTTTATTCCCACAATAGTTCACAATAATCTCCAAGCATTTAAATAATGATTTAGTTTAACATTGGTGTAACAAATTGGTGTAACGAGTGTAACAAAGCCAATAAAAGTAGCATTAGCTCATAGATGTATATCATTATCAGCACGAAGTGACACTAGCACAGCATCTAGTCAATGAAGAATCCAAACAGCATTTAGGTTGGAGAGCATTGGTACAATGAATATTAGAATTACATAGACTGCTAGTCACTGGATGACATTCTAAAATTCAATAAAGCAAAAATAAAATAAAATAATTGACTGCATTCAATTATAGCACTGGATAATACAACGAAAAAAAAAATGATGCTATCACAATAGAAAAACATTATGTTATACCTTAAAAGTTATAGTTAAGGCTGAACTAAACACCCCCTTTCCTATAATGAAATTTCTTGACGAGCCCAGCGTCTTTTCTAATTAAAATTCTGGGGGAAAATTTTTGGTAAAAATTCTGTTTTCATAGAATTAGCGCACAGAGACCATGTTCTTTTATGAAAATGTCTGGTTATTTTTAAAATTAATAAATAAGATAATCTGCCACAGTTTCTCATGTTTTGACATCGCAAGATGGCAAAAAATGTCTTTAATAAAAAAGATGGTTATAACAATGTTTAAAGATATCTTCATGTTCAGTCAATGAACCTTCTTGATGCCAACATTTTCAAAAAAATTAATCGAGTAGATATTTTTAAAAAATGCAATAAAATCTACCAATATAGTGCTTTAACCAACAACTATACATGATTCCAAGCTACAAACCGAATGGTGGTGTTCCCGTTGTTGTAGTTGGAGTCGTTGTTGTTGTTGATGGTGTTGTGGTTTCAATTGTGGGCGTATATGGACCAACAGTCGTAGTTTTATTAAATGAACGATTTGGGTGAGACTGAAATATCAGCCAAATTGTTCCAAAATTACTGAAAGATGATTTTTTTCCAGTTTCAGGAGTCTGGTCATCATTGTTCAACACGATACCCCCTTGAGTAGCCACGATAATAGTTAAAGAAAATAAATACGGGAAAATTTGCATTTTCGCTGATATTAAGGGAATGGCTGCGATGCGCAAGGAATTTGTTATACCTATTTATACTTGTGAGGTAAAAGGCAATTTGTATGACCATGGTTATGCCAATAAATATTTTCCAGCAGGGAATTGTAAAGTAACATTTCTTTTAACACGAAAGCATTCGTTAATAGTTTGGAAATACTGTATATAGGCTTTAGCTTGATGATTTTAGTATCCTTTTCAGGCAAACCAGATGCCGATAGCAAATTCGCATCTAGTAGCAATAAAGTGAATGCACATTGCAGCCTATAGATATATGCATGAAATTCCAGGAAATATTAAGTTATATTTTCTAATGTATCTGTATTTCATATCATTAAATTGTTGAAAGTTTTCAACAAAGGTGAATTCAATTCTCAGTAGATTCTACATATGTATGTACATTATGTACAACAAGTTGTATATTCTGCAGAACACTTAATATGCACAAGGAATTTTAGTAAGTTAGTGTTTTTAAGCTTAAATTTAACTATTTATTTAAAATTTAAATTTACAGAACAACGTTTTTTTGTGGTATAATTGTATGTACATTAATTGTAAATGGATATACATTTGCTAGGGTTGCCTACCAAAATAAGCCTTTTTTCTAATTTATTTTTTTATTTAATTTTGGAAACTGATAGGAACAAACTGAATGTACGAGGACCAAGCTAGCATAGTTCCACATGCATTCCATTTGTTCCTAACAGCTAGTATCCAAAATTAAATTAAAAATATTTTGGAAAAAAAAGCTTATTCAGGTATGCAAACCATCTTAAGTGAAATTTCTTTAGAATAAAATTTAACGAAAAATGTTTTCTTTTCTTTTGCAAATTTTTGGTCCATTGCACCAAAAAATGTTTTCATCAATACACTTCATATAAACATGTATAAATTACAATATAAACGGACTGCAATTAAGTATCTGTACATGTTATGGTTTTGTAGTTGTAACAACAAACTTATAACAGGTGTCCTATTAGTTGAGTTAATTGACACCAGACTTCAGTTGAATACTTTAATTATAAACGTAAATATTTAATATCACCTAAATTTAAGATTTTTGAGGCGTTTTCGCTTACAAGATTTTAAGGTGTACCGGTAATAAAATTAATAAAAGCATTATTTGTTCAAACATTTATTTATGAACATGAAGAAGCACAGCAAAGTAAATTAAGATGAAAATCTGCAGCATTTGGGCTTGAGATTGTCGACTGATGCACAATCACTGTTAGAAAGACACATGTATGATTGCGAATAACATTCTAAAATTAAATAAAACAAACATGAAATAATATAACTTAAAGTAATCCCATTGTACAGCAATGGGAATGCCAACTGACGAAATGATAAAAACAACAGTAGGCCTATAACAAAAAAGATATAGTATACTTCACTAATGAACGCGCTTTATCTTAAAAACTACATGTATATATATAGGCCTACATGTATACAGTAAATGTATACGTATACCTATAAAGGGGGTTCTGTGGTCAAGATTGTTGATGTCGTATATGGATCAACAGTTGTGGTTTTAACAAATAGAGGGTTTCGGAGCAGCGGAAATATCTTCCAAATTGTCCCAAAATTATTGAAAGAAAATCTTTTTTCAGTTTAAGGAGAAACATGGTCATCATTCTTCAAGACGATATCTGCCTGAGTTACCACGAAAATAGTCAAAGCAAACAAATAGGTGAAAATTCTCATTTTCTCTGATATTAAAGGAATGATTGTGATGCCCAATGAAGTTGTTATACCTATTTATATATAAAATATGGTTTGTTTATCGGTAATATCACCAAACAAATTTCAAGGCAGGTCATTGTAAAGTATTATTTCTTTTTGCACGTAACATTCGTTAATAACCTTGGAAATTCTGGATAAAGGTTTTACCTTGATGAATTTAGTATTTTTCAGTCAAACCAATTAAATGTAAAAGCAAATTCACGTATAGTAGTAAAAAAAGTGAATGTACATTCAAATGCATCAAATTCAAGGATATCAGAAGTCATATTCTGTATACTTTACTTTATCTGTACTTTATCACATTATGATTAATCTAGATGACCATAAATGGTTGAAAGTCTACAACTTATACATGCATATGGTTAATTTCGATGGCTTTTTAAAATTATTTCAAAGTGTGAAATAAAAAAGTACGATCAAATTTACAGTAAAACATTTTAACTTGAACACTTCTACATATACAGTAGTTACCCATTTTTATAAATTGGTTTCAGTGTATACGTGTATGTTTTCCTTTATAAAAAATCTCCATATAGTGACCACCTGAATGTGAGACAGTGACGGTCCTCCGACACACGGGAACATGGCCGGCGACACAGTTTCATTTGGGGTGGGGAATGGATTTGATTGGACACCCCCCACCCCCTTAAAATTTTCTCGAGAATATTTTTTTATTTCATAATTTTTTGAAAATATACAATGAAAAAAAATTTTCAATTGAAGCAACTTTTTATTTATAAGACAGGGCAAATACATTTGTTCGTTTCTCATTTTTTACAATAAACTC
>JAQGCC010004384.1:0-13279 GCA_034698905.1 Xestoiulus laeticollis | reverse complement strand
GTTTTTATTTGTTCAATGTACAAGTGTACGAAATGAAATCGAGGGAGGCGAACTGGGGTCCACCCAGTGCCATTCATATGAGCGTTGGCAGAAATTTTGTCTTCGTTGGTGTTGATAATGAGATAGAGCAACCATTTCCACGGCCATTCCATTATGACAAGTCCAACCTGGAAAACAAATAAAATAGCACGACATTAGAACGATTTTAGAACGACATGAAAACAGCAAAAATAAAAATTGTAATGACATTTTAGGATTTTTTTCGGGGGTTTTTTAGGGCTTATTGGGAGTTTTTTAGAGCTATTTTGGTAATTTTTTTGGGGCGTTTTTGGAAGTTTTTTAAGACATTTTATAGGCTTTTTTGGTAGTTCTTGGGGTTTTTTTAAAAGTTTTTAGGGGTTTTTTTTGGAGTCTTTTAGGATATTTTGGCAGTATTTTTAGGGCTTTTTTTAGGGAATTTTTTGTCTTATTTAGCAATGTTTCAGGGATTTTTTAGACTTATTTGACAATTTGTACGGTTTTTTTGGCATGCAATTTTGTGTGGATTTTTGGACATTTTTTATGGCTTTTTTGGCCACTTTTAAGGCCTATTTTTGAGGACTTTTAGGCAAATTTATAGGGCTCTGTTGGCAACTTTTTAACTGAGTTTTTTTGGAAACTTTTTTGGCACTTTCTTTTGGAAAATTTTATACGACTTTTTGGGACTTTTGTGGTATTTTTTATCCTTTTTTCGGCAAATTTTGTAGGACATCTTCGTAACTTTTAGTGTACACTTTTTGGCAATATTTTAGGTCTTTTTCGGAATTTTTGGGGCGATTTTGTAAGACTTTTTCGGGAATTTTAGGCACTTTTTTTTTAGCAAATTTTGTAGGACTTTTTCGTAACTTTCAGGGCACTTTTTAGGCAATATTTTAGGACTTTTTCGGAACTTTTGGGGCACTTTTCGTCTTTTTTTGGCAAATTTTGTTTGACGATTTCGGGACTTTTGCAGAACTTTTTGTCTTTTTGGCCATTTCTGTAGGATTTTTTCGGAACTTTTGGGGCAATTTTTTTTGTGGCAAATTTTGTTGGACATTTTTGGGACTTTTGGAGCAATTATGTCTTTTTTTTGGCAAATATTGTTGGACATTTTCGAGACTTTTGTTGCACTTTTTGTCTTTTTGGAAATTTTTGTATAGGATTTTTTGAGTACTTTAAAGGAATTGTTGTCTTATTTGAAAATTGTTTAGGAATTTTGAAAGATTGATAAATCCTAAATAAGTGTCAAATGAGACAAAGAAATGTCGATAAAATGGTTGGAAATGTTCGGGCACATTTTATACAATCAATAAAAAATGGCAGGAAATATTTGAACAGCAGCCCAAAACGAAAATTGGTGGAAATAACGAGATATTTAATTTTGATGAACATTAAATAAAATTTCCCAAATAATAAATAAGTGTCTAAAATGTCCCGAAAATATCATAAGAACTTGACAAATAAGCCAACAAAACGTTTCCAAAATCTTCTTAAAATTTGTCAAAATAAGTCAAAAATTATTTTCCCAAAAAGTCCTAAGTGCGTCTAAAAATGAAAAATTCAACTTTTCTATAGGAAACTTTACGAAATTCTGAGTATCAAATACCACGAGAAAATATTAAAATTAAAAAGATTACAGAATTTATGAATGATAATGATCTTCATTGAGGAGCGCCGTAGCGTTTTTTTCTTTTAAGTGAGACGCAATGAATGTAATAATTGTAATTAATGCAACCTCGAATAAATTATTGGGGCCTACTAATATATCGTATTTTAAAAAAGCTAAATAAAAAACAATACATACACATGTATTTAAAACGAAAGCAACTAATCTGTTTTTAATAATAAAATTAAGTTAAGAAGGTTGCCTATAGTCTCTGTTATTTGTTGAAACATATGTTACAGTTCATATAAATACATTGTACATGTATGTCCGTTTAGCTTACCAAATCCTCTTTACTTTACAGACTTTCCATGTAATGTTATATACATATTCATAAATATAACTAATAATTTTATACATGCATTAAATACATACATTAAACAAATAATAGAATATTTATGATAGGTCCTCGTACTATTTATTTCTTCCTATCAGTTTTCAAAATTAAATAAAAAAAATAATTTAGAAAAAAAGGCTTATTCTGATACGCAACTCTATTAAATTAAAAAAAAAAAATTAAAAAAAAAAAAAATTCATGTTTGGAACCAGGGAACCAGCAATTGTATCTCTAGCTACAAATCTGTCGCTTTCCTGAATGTGCTACTGCAACACTTAATAAAATCTAATGCTAATGTCCAACGCATTTATGAAACCAGTTCGTTATTTATAGCAAGGTCAGGTCAAAGGTCAACTAATAATCACCGCAACCAATAAAATAAGTAAAACTATGACAAGTGACAGAAAAGGGTATTTATCAAAAAAATTCTTGCCATTTTGACTACATGACTGTATTCTAAGCATGCAGATACTAGAGGTTTTTAGATAAATGTATTTGTTTAATATAAAAAATGCTTACCTTATAAGATGGTCATAGTGTGTGAAATCGTACATGTAAATCCAAATTTCGTAGCACATGCATCATCTTCCTCGTAATTACTACAATAAAAAAACAATATTTCAAAACCTGCGTTTAATATTCCTCCATATTTCAAATAATGTACATTAAATCTCATTATAGTTCACACAATTTAATAACACGAAGCCGCGTGTACGTTCCCACCTAATAAAACTAAAATATACAGAAACAGCATGTATGATACTCCTCAAATGCCCAAAAGGTCACAACCCTGGGAAATGAGCCAGAAATAATTAAAACTATATAATTTCATGACACGTGATTATGAATACGATTAGAAAAACTATTTCTGTAATTCTGGTGGTCACGAAGGTTAAAGGTCATTCCCACTTATCCAACATTTTGAATACAATCAAAGAAGACCTAAGAATTATACTAGTACGTGTAATGCTGTTATCAAGATGTTATAGCATCTTGAATTTAAAGTAGCAAGTTGCTGGATCGCATCCCAAATTTATAATTTTTTTTTATTATAACTAAAATATTATAATGATAAAAAATTATTAGGCCAACATTATAAGACAAGGGCTAATTATCAGCTCTCTCTACATGTACAGTATACTTTACAAGTGACAAAAAAGTAAGTGCATACCATCGTGCATTTTGCATCACAAATTAATGAGATGGAATAAATTTGTAAAAATATCTATTTTTTAGAACCGAAACATGAATTAGTTTAGCTAAAAACACGTTTGTGACCATTTGAACTACATGTACTCAAATGCCCACGAGTACACTGATAATAACAGCACAGGGGAGGTCAGAAAATGTGCTAAGAGACATCCAATTTTGTTGTAAATTTGCAATTTTGTAATTTCGTAACACATTTTTTCTTGTTAACTTGCAAACTTATCCCTGCAGACAGATTTATCAATTCCCTTTGCATTGTAATTGCAGAGTGTGTAACTGTGGTTTGCCAACCATCAGGGGGCAATTGGAAGGTCTGCTTTTCTACAGGGTAGAGCAGAAATCACGACCCTCATCTACCCTTAAGGCATTTGAAGTTCACATATTTATGAATTGGGCTTATCCTTGGATAGAACTGAATAGCATCTTTCATGTTTTTTTTTTTTTTCCATTATCATGCTAAATGGCAATTAATTCCGATATATGAGAAGGGGTTGATTGAATTGCAAGCGTGTGGCGCCCCTTGACTTGGCATGCGCCCGTGCATATATAGTGTATTAAAGTACTCGTTTAATAGCCGCAAATTTTGATCGTGATTTCGTCGTTGATTAACCCCTTTCACCGTCAATTTCACCCTTTTTTCCACTCAGGTAAACCCGAACGAGTTTTCTACTAATGTAACACGAATTTAAGAGGCACAATGCAAATCGTTCCAATTCGCCCCAATAATTCATACACGTATTAATATATGGCACGCTATTCAGCCATGAAAGGGTTTTATCCTATCCCCTTGGAGACTTTTTATAAGCACTGCACGTATACGTTACTGAATGTAACCCCCTTCAGTGTTTTGCGTGGCCTAAATATAACAATGTCAAGGGTTTCAAAGTTTGCCCATTTTGATTTCACGTAGTATATATATTAAGATTTTTTTGTGGAAATCCAGCCTATTAATATGTCTAGCCATGATTATTTCGGTTAACCCCCTCTTCCCATTCTATTTTTACTCTCCCTTTTCCTTGCATAAACCCCTTTCGACCTTTAACCCCCTCTTTTAGGCATTGGACTGGAAACTTAATGCACGTGCCCGTCTGGCCCTATAAGCGTGCATGGTTAGGATGTAACACCCTACCTTTAATAAATACAGCTTGCAAGTATAAAATTATGCAGGTGTAACAGTTTTATATTTAAAATACATTTTAATTAATTATGCATTTATAGTAATACAAAATGTTTAGTAAGCAACGGTACTCCAAAGTAAGCAACGGAAACAACAATGACGTGAAACTGACGTCATTTTTGGACATTTTTTCGAAAAAAAAAACACGTCTAACGTCGAAAATGACCAAAAAATAACCAACTTGAAAAATGACCGAAAAACGAGACATAAAAGACGTCTTTTTTATTACCATAAAATGACGTCTTTTTCATCACCAAAAAGTTTTTATGAATCACCAAAAAATGACTTCCTTTTTATCAATTTTTTTTCTAAAAATGACGTCTTTTTTATTACCAAAAACTGTAATTTTTTATCACCAAAAATAACGTCTTTTTATCACCAAAAATGACGTCCTTTTTATCAACAAAAAAACAGTATACCATAAACCCATTAACGTCGTCCCCACGCATGCGCATTGGTAAAAGAAAAACAGCGCTGCTCATGTCGTCAAGAGTAAAGGAAACCAGCTTAATCTCTCTAATGACTGCAAATGTGATTTTTGCAGGCTAATACTATACTGAGAACTATACAAATTAAAATTAACTTTGGTTTTCTAATTAATACTTATGGACTTTTTCAAAGACCCCATAATGAACATGAGCAGGATTAAACATGTGCCTCCATCTACCACATGTTTAAAGTATAAAAAAAGATTTTTATTCAGTTGATGGGAATACGTCAATAGGCACGCGTCTATATATTATGACATCACCATAATAATATCAAATATATGTAAAAAAAGCCTTATCCATCATTTTTCAACAATATCCCGAAAATCACGAACGACGTCCCGTAAAAGGAAAACGTACCGCAAGCCCTTTTAAGGGCATTTTGCCCATTCCCCTCATTCTATTTTCTAAGGATTTTTTTTTTTTTTAGCATTTTTAATACTAAATGCTCTTATTACCGTAATTCAAAGTGGATAGTTTTACATAAAAGAGAAAGAAGGTTTTTTCCCTTAATTCCCCTTCCCCCTTAAAAGTTCACTTTACATCCCCCTCTTTTTTTTTTCAAACTTCATTTATGCCTTTACAGATTAATTCTTATACTTTTGATGCAGATTTTGCCAGGTGCAGATATTTTAACAAAAATTTAAAATTCCCCCTTTTTTCACTCAGCTGGGAAAAAGCTACCAAAAAAAATCCGCTTTTCCCCCAATTTTTACCCCTCTTTTTCTACGTGGCACGCGCAATCCCTTTTCAGCAAAAAAATTCTCGTCTCACAATTACAAATTTAAATACATGTATATGCAGGGTCAAAGGTTGACTTTAAATACTCTACAAATATACAGGATCTTAAGTCTTGTTGGATACACTGCGCACTATACTTAAACCTTCATGATACAAAAACGTTATATTAGATGGATTGCTCATGCAGCTTTCCTTAAATCTTAACGAGAACGATAAACACACTATTACGCATGCGCATCAATAACTAATGCTCCTCATAGACGTTGTGGTATCACGTTAAACTAATGAAATTGTCGTCTCCCCTCCACCACAAGTGTGTCCTCACGCATGCGCATTTGCAAAATAAACAGTGCTGCCAATGTATAGTTTTCAATCCCAATGTTAACCACTTTAACAGCACTGTATGTTTTTCCAATGCGTTCTCGTTAAGGTAAATCATTTGACGGGGCATTAAGGGAGGCGCTCAATATCCCTCTATTATATTACATAGAGGGATTGCGCAGGTTTCCTTTAATCTAGACGACATTGGCAGCACTATTTTTTTTCCAATGCGCATGCGTGGGGACGACGTTAATGGGTTTGTGGTTGAAGGCAGACGATAATTTAATTAGTTTAACGTAATAACGTGATACCGTTTATCGTTCTCGTTAAGATTAAAGTAAACCTGTTCAATCCCTGATAATGTTTCTACGAATACGTGTTTTATAATTTTTTAGACTAGTAAATACGTTGGATTACATTAATAGGCTCCTACACGCGAACGCTTTTCCGGCGTAATTAGATGCGCGCATGAACAGCGCATGCGCACATCGAATTACGCGAAAAAGCGTTGCCAGCTTGTGAAGGAGCCTGTTATGCGTGGAAACATGATCAGAGAATCATCCTAAAATCTTGTTTGATAATAGATTGATTTTTTTTAATTAAATATTTCATTTAAATGTCATCGGCAAAGATAACCGAAGATAAATTTATCTTCGGTTATCTTTGCCGATGACATTTCAGATTAACTATATCAGTGAATATTTTTAGCTTTTTTGTGAACACTATTTCCACGCTTTATACTTAAACACGTGCAGCATTAAACGTTCCCTTAAAATAGCGTATAAAAATTGGCCACACACGCCACGACCCGGTATATTGTTTCCAAAACCTTTTTTTTTTTTCATTTTGGGTGGAATTAACAGAAATTGAAAGCGTTTTTGGAAAATACGCATATAAAATGCCGCATTTAATTGTGCATATATTAGCATTTGAAAAACGAAATTTTAGGTTTTTACGACCTTTCTACATGTCGCGTTATATTTTTGACCGTCAGCGGTCACAATTGAATTTTAGCGAAAATGCATAGAAGCGTGTATTTTTTAACTTTCTCCCCAAACGGAAAAAGCGTAGAGAACTGGTCGAAGCTATAAATCTATCATTTTCTTTCTAACCCCCCCATGCAGTGCACGCAATAATTTCGGGAGCTTTTTGTTCATTTTCATGCACTTTTCCCTCCCCATCCAACGCATTCCCCTTTTTGGATTAATTTGAAAATTGCAATTTTCCTATAAAACGGCCCAAATGCTGCCAGGATTCTCCCAATAAAAAATGCTTCCTAGAACTCGGACTGCAATGCGTGTCTGCCCAGAAAATCGTGAAATTTCATGATTTGGGGGCTTTGTACCGTGCCTGCATCATATATATAGCCTAAATGGAACAAGTTATTTGGAAAGCATGCTTATGTATTGACTCTTGTTGCCTCGGTCGTTTTAACACTGAATTTTCAAAGGGAATATACATGTACATGCATGTAATGTCCAGCAGTCAAGAATATAAAATTGAAACTTGTGTTTCTATAATGATGTTGAAACAGTTTATACAGGTCACTGGATGACATCATCGATCTTCTTTTTAAGTACTCTATAAAAGGGGAAATTAACTTTATTTTCTATACTAAACAAACTCAGAATTCTGCAGTATTCACCCGGCTGATCGTCTGCAAAATTATGGTGATTTTTTTTGTAAAAATCAGTTATTTCTGCAGAATTTTCTTAAAAAAGGAGAAAACATCAGCGTCGTTAATAATTTAACCCTGCATCCCTATTGGAAAAAGATACTGGGACCAGTATTCCATAACACAGTATCATACTGGACCATGACCTTTTTTCCCATATGGTCCAGTATGATACTAGGTTATGGAATACTGGTCCAGTATATACATGTATTTCCAATGGGGATTGGATTTTTCGCCATTTTATTTATTAATAAATATTAATAAAAGAAATCCAATGCACTGAACGTTTATCAATAGAATCTTATCAATCTTCTACATGTATGTATTTTTAAGCTCATGGGTTCTTTTTATTCACCTTAATAACTATAAAATCAACACTCAATTCAAAAAATCTGTAATAAATCAATTAATATATTTTACTATATTTAAATCTATTTAACTGCAAAATCACAACATAAAATAACTATTTAAAAATATATATATATTCTAGTTTATCGTGTTTATAAATGAAACCCATATAAAAATAATGAGCAGAAAAATATCACAGTGTATTTTCTGCAGAAACTATTATGTAGAATTCTTAAAACAGAAAACATTAGATACAACTTTCCACCATAATTCTGCAGAATTTCTTGCAGACATACATAGGCAGAAGTTTACACGATGAAAGGTGTCTGCTGCATTTTCCTTTCTTAAAGTTAATTTTCAATATACATTGTACAAAAACCATTATACCCTCAAGATACCATATATAATGCCAAGTGCAAATTATATGAATTCCTCTAACGATTTTTTTTTTAATTTAGCAATTTTAGTTTCTGTAGAAATGCAGTATAATTGATTCTGCAGAAATTCTGCAGAATTCTGAGAGATTTTTTTTTGTATGGTTTGGCAAGTTGACGCTATGACAGCTAAGAGGTTGTGGTCAACACATATTTAATTATACACAATATATACACAAATGAAAGCATCAGCAATGCAATACGGATCCATATATCTGATTTGCATTAGTTATTGTCATTTCCCATAACTTAATTTCATACGTTTTCTTCATTTATTGTCTTTTTATATCGAGCATGTGTCTGCCCAGAAGTCCACTCCATTCACTTGCATAGTGCATGCATACTATTGCTTGAAATTCCCAAGATAGCCACAACATTGCCTACACGCACAATGACCGCCCTTACCCCTCTCATGAAAATGTCTGCAAGGGTATATGCACAATCATTTTTTTTATTGGTTGGCCTGCAGGGAAGGGCAGCGAAATGCCTCCCCCATGGGTCACAAAAACAATTTTTTAGATGAGAATAATTTTCAATCGCATTTTCCTAAAATGTTGAAAGGGACTGAGGACCGATTTTGATGGGTCAGTGCCGCAGTCCATATGTAGCAATAAAAAAGAGGGGTGAATCAGCCAGTTTCGCCACCGGGGGACACTCAAATATACTTTTGGAAATAAATGGAAAACGAAGAAAAAAAAAAAAGGAGCATTTCTATGAAAAATTCTATTTGACTCCAAAATGGCATTCAATCCTTTAAATAAATAGCAGATATAATAAAGATGGAAACCTTTGATAATCAGCCATTGTGGCGTTTTAGAGTCTTTTTATAACCCCGGTTAATAAAAAGCACCACGCTATAAACGCTTTGCTGCATACAATTTAGCATATTATTATTATAGACCAGCTTTGAACAAAATTAATACTGCAGTGGCAGTGGTCTGTTTTAGGGATTGAGAGGTATCTCCTATAAACTTATATTGTGAAGGAATATAATTCGGTTATATTGAAGGGGAATTTATAAATGTAGTTCGCTTAGAATTTGAATATGAATACAGAATGTGAAGAAAATAACTTTGAAAATATACAATGTAATTTTTAAGAGCGTTAGTTTATGCTGAACTTTTTTTCTGGTGTACCAAGAAATGTAGACCCTGGTCGAAATAAATATACTGATATCAGTAAATTCTATAGTGATATTAGTATACACAAACTGATAACAGTCTGAGCTACACTGGTATCAGTACACCATAGTGACATCATTAGGCAATGTTTGACTGATGCCAGTATAACCCATACTAATATCAGTATGATCTAAGTAATGGCGCTTTTCTCTTATACTACTGATCTAGAATTAAATGTTTAACTGATGCCAGTAAACCCCACACCAATATCATGCAGTATGAGCTAGGCTTACATCAGTATTGTCATACTGATATTGGTTAGTTATACTAGTATCAGCTAGTACGCCATAGTGACATCAGTAGGCAATGTTTGACTGATGCCAGTATAACCCATACCAATATCAGTATGAGCTAGACCTACATCAGTATAGTCATACTGATATTGGTTAGTTATACTAGTAAATGTACACCATAGTGACATCAGTAGGCAATGTTCAACTGATGCCAGTATACCCCATACCAATATCAGTGTAAATTATAGTTTCATCATTATTCTACTCTGATAAATCTGAACTGTTTGACTGACACCAGTATAATATCATACTGATATCAGTGTCCCAATTATCAGTATAAAACTGATTACTGATATCAGTATATATATTTCGCTCAGAGGATTATATATATTATACCAATTGGACTTGTTTTTTTAAAAAAAATTTCGCATAAATTCAAAACTGGGAAGTGAAAAAAGTTGGTTTCAAGTATATAAAGTTGTTATCTCTACAGCATTGCAGTAAAAAAAAAATATTTTATCCCCATCTGTTATCATTTCCTCAATATCTCTTAATTTTAGTGATGTTTAGATCTACTTAAAAAAAACCTTAAAAAATGTTTTAAAAACGTCAATAAAGTAAATTTTGTGTTGAATATAGTATAGGCCTATATCTGTGTTAACTTATTGAACCAGTCTTCTGTGAAATTTGAAAGATACCTAAAGTACCTCAAGTCACACACTAAAAACGTTGGGTTAGAATTCAACCCAATATTGAGTGCTATATGGACATGACAACAAAGGGTTGAATTTAAGTGTAACAATTAAATGTTGGGTTAAATCTATCCAATGCTGGGTCACAGTTATTAACACAGGTTTTGGTTAAAATATGCTCAGAATTGGGTAAATATTAGAACAAATTACCTCCATATAGCGTATTCCCTGCGAAACGCGATATGCGCACTGGTTTCTTGGGACAAAATCACGGTTTTACCTGCGAAGAGCGTATGCCAAAGCATGCAAACAATGAAATTTCACCCTGCACTGCAAAATCCCAAAATGAGGGCGATAAATGTCAAATAAAATACATTAGCATAGTGAATTCATGTTTACCATTTATAAAAGGTATTTAGATACATGCATGTACACCCAATATTAAGTAAAAATGGCTACATCTACATAGATGCAGTTGTAAACGAGCGTATGTGTTTTCTATATGTATTTTTTTTGTTTTGTTTATGTTAAAAACCATTTAAAATTGCAACATATATATGTGTGTGCATCTTCATTAGGATAATAATATATGATTCATCATATAGGACATCCTTCGACCAAGTAGCACTACTTCGGTCTTAATGGGATGCGCTATTCACAGGTTTCATTGTATACAATATAAAAAAAAGCGTTGAAACTTCTTTTCACCAGACGCGTGCCATATTTGGCTCTACATGGCCCATTACGAATGTCAGCAAATTCTTTTCAAAGCTACTTGGCGTATTTCACTGTCTAACTTCCCAAATTATCGTATATTTACGAGGTTAGCAACAGAGGGATAACGAGCAATTACCCTCTCCTCGAATGGGGCAGGTGGGCCCAAAGCCGGAGGTATCAAAAAGAATGTTAAAAAAAAAAAGAAAACACGTGCTATTATGTGAAGTAAGCATGCGTCCAAACCGCTTTTTTTGCATATCTAGTCGATGATTATCGGTGGATGAACATGATCGACCAAGGTGGGAGTTACCTTGGGCCTGATGCCCGTCATTCATTATGTCACAACAACAAGAGAATGAGTGACGAGACCCTCGGGGCAAACAACATGCATCGCCACCCTTTGTTGCCACTTTTCAATTTGCTGATAACATGGTGACACAGTGTAGTATCATCCTGACAAGAAACCTCATGACTGCAGTTCTTTTGGCCACAGGCCATCCATTGAACATTTTTTTTATTATAAACGACGATGGCGCTTTTATCCTCTACTCGTTTTATGTTTTATCAATCAAAAACTCACGAACAATGGCATCGAGTTGCCATAATATCGATGGGAAAAAAGAGGTGTAACTATTGGGACTGAAATGTGTCAAATACTAAAAACTGGTTGTCAACCTCAATAACAGTTAACTGGAACCACGTGTCAAGAAAAAACGGGTGAATTTTATTGGTTATAACATATGAAAAATCATCATGACAGAATAACCCACTTTTCAATGCCTGATAATGAAACAAGATTTTTTGAAAACATACAAAGGCAAATTAATGGCACAAACTACATTATGGGCATTTAAACATTTCTGCATGAAATGTACTCATAATTACCTAGCTTCATTTAAATAATACATACTGTATTTCACAATTCCCTACGAACATATACTTTGTATACTATATATATAAGCATTAAACTCGTAAGAACCATTCTAAAGATGCTTCAATAGAAGCAATTCGAGATTCATTTCTTAATATTTTATCGTAAACGTTATCAGGGTTGAGAAATTCATATAGCATTAAAGGAACTCGGAGAAATTTGCAGCCAACGAGTAACCAACAACCGATTTACTAATCATGTAAAAACAAGTTTAATAACATAATTAAAAAGTATAAAATTTAAAAATAAATTGGCGAAGTGCATTTGGTGCATTCCTCGAAATATTAAGAAATGAATAGGCCCTACCTGTTTTTTTTAGGTCAAATTTCACTTATCTGGAGATGTGTTCTATACTATTTAATATCCAGATTATTTTTTACATTAAAGACTTCCTGTTATTTCCAAAAAAGTTTATTGTCGTGGGATTCATACAAGACTAGTATACATATGTACTGTATATAATTTGTGATTTACTGAAATGCGCTAGTAATGAGGTAAATATAGTTCTACATGTACATGTAAAAGTTAATTGTATATAAGATGTTGCTTATTTATTTGGTGTTTAAACGACATTTCATATTCAAGAATATAAAAGAAGAGGATATGAAGATCATGAAAAAAAAATGAAACATTAATAGGCCTATATCATTTTAAATTGAAAAACTTGATAACTTAGATTTCAAAATCTTTAAGCCTGAAATTAAGGCTATTGGACAGCTTTTCAGTGATTAATAGACGTATACAATTTATATGATTAACTATACAAGTGTATACATGCATGCATCATACACAGTATTCCTACATTGCATTTTGCATATACATGTAAACGCAGATTGATGCCCAAATTTATTATAATTAATTTATATAAAACTATGAGCCATATATGTACAGAATCCTTAATTTTTGAGCCCATGGGTTATGTGACACTAGGTCACATAGAATATTAGACCATGTGACACTAGGGGTTCATGCAAACTTGGTTAGTAAACTTTCTCAAAATGCAACATGATGTATCTGTATATATTACATTTATTTTGTGTTAAGGGGAAACTAAACACCCCGTTTCCTATGGGGAAAGCTCTCAGCCAAGTCAGCGACTTGTGTAATTAAAATT
>JAQGCC010004383.1:0-13279 GCA_034698905.1 Xestoiulus laeticollis | reverse complement strand
TTGGTCAATTTATGACAGGATGATGACTGTGACCAATGTAGACTAAAAATAAGGTCGTTTTTTTTATCATTTCTAGACCAAAAAATACCATTTGTTGGACAATTTATAAAATGGTAATTTTTTGGTCAGAAAAATAACGTCATAAAGACGTTATTTACTGACAATGACGTTAAAACTGACATGAAATTAACTATTGATCATTTTTGAAAAACGCGTCTTACGTCGAAAATGACCAAAAAATGACGTTATTTTCGTGACCAAAAAATGACCAATAAAAATGACCAAAAAATCCGTTTGCCATGTGGCAATTTTTAAGTTACAATTAATAGCCAGGTCTATGTGAAACATTGTATGAAATTCACACATAGAATATTTTACCAAAAAAATAGCTGGCGTCCTAAGGTCCAATTCCCCTTTCTCTACAACTGTTAGCAGCCCTTATGTAGGCCGCTTCCATAGCTAGGCTGTCAGTGTAGAAGTTGTAGGATCGAAACTCACTAGGGATAGGGATTTTTCTCCAAAGAATAAAATTAGAAAAAAATAAAAGGTTTAATAGGGCGTGTACACAAATCCCCAGTGAAGGAGATTCAACGGAAATAAATTTATTTTTATCTTTTCCCACTATAAAAAAATTTTAATTGTCGGTCCATAATTCGTCATATTTTGGTCAAAAAAACGTCATTTTTCCGGTCCAAAAGACGTCAGTTTTTAGTCAAAAATGACGTCAAACAGACCAAAAAATGTCAAAATGACCAAAACGTGACCGAAAAATGACCTTAAAAAGACCGAATAATGACGTCAAACAGACCAAAATGAATGGGGAAATCGACACCAGCTCTAATTTCTCAAAAACCAGGCACTCTAACCAATAAACGCAATCGCAAGAAATGGCAAGGTCAAAATGTTTTATTTACTTGTTAGACGGAAATTTTGATTATTCATGGTTGTTTTAGTAGATAATAGATTTGATGAGGTTAATTTTACGTTATTTAATTTACATATATCTGTTACAATAATTTTACAAAGTTCCTCAATTTATCAAGTGTAGTGCCTGGTCTATGATGCATTGGGGTGCTGTTTGACTGTGTTTGCTATACAATTTTGGCTCCAACTATTGAAAATCAAATACATGGCTGCACGTGAGTTTGTGATTGATGTAAACCTGCCTGGTGTGATGCAATTGGAGTGGTCATGAATGGACCACTGTTTTTTCTGTACTCCATTTGGAGCCACTCCAATCGGTGTGACCGTGAATGGGGGGCTTAATGAATTTAAGATGACAATGAAAATGAAATCGATGAGGAGGAAATGGAAGAAAAATTGGTATTTGATTTGAACTATCAGTGCCATTCTCTTTATAATGATTACCTGTATATATTGACCAACTTTGGCATTTTTGGGGTGGTCGCCTTTAGCAGGCTTTTACTTTATTTAAAAAGAAATCGGCAGAATAGAAGCAAGAGAAAAGATAAAAAGCAACAAGAAACTCTTAATCGCCAAAAAAAGTCTTTTCAAAATATGGCTGCAGATGGAAGCCAGATAAATCAATGACAATTAAGAATTGCATTGAATGACATAACATTCCCCCTTCTATAGATGCATAGGCGTAACTATGGATGTGGGGGGGTGGGATGGGGGGAAAGGGGGGTGTGGCGGCAGGGTTTTATTCCACAAAACTACAACACCAATAAATTACAAGTTACAAGTACAAATAAATATGGAGTAATAAAGTAGTGGTCCAAAAGTTGGTGCAAGCACTTGTAAAATAAACTAATATTATACAAGTGAAGTCGACCATCTTGCTATAGTTTGATTAAAAAAAGTTTTAGTTAACCTGTAAAATATCTACACTAAAGAATGGCGCATAATTCTTCATTAACTGCTTGCCCATCAGGAATTTGTTTTAAAATGCACAAATTTGCACACAAAAAAAAGATCTCCTACAATTGTATAACCATCGATTAGAACGAAAAACGAGGATCATAGGACAATTTCATTAAAAAAGTTAACTGGAAACAGGTTAACTGTACTTTTTTTAACGAATTAACGAAAATCATGGATAGGAGGAGAATAAGCCCCAGGCCACACTAGGCTGAAAACGCGCGTTTGGTTTAATAGCCTCAAACGAGGCTTTTAATTTAAAAAGAATTTTTGTACGAGATATTAATGCGCAAATTTTATAATTCTAGAATTTAAATTAAATGCAACTATTTTTAATCAACTGAATTTAAATTAACTATGCAACGCTTAGTTTCGATTGGTTTTCCGATGGCGGGAAATTCCGATTGACCAATCGGAATGCTACTGGTTTTACCCTAAGGCGGCGGCACCACACATGCCGGAAGTTTCCCATTTTCAAGACGAAAACCCCGGAATTTCTCGTAAAATGACAAACTCCGATGTTCACATATACAATGTACATTCAATATTAAAAAATGTTTCAAACTTAAAAGCATGAATCACTCTGCATGCATGGATAATTGGATATATTACAAAACTATTCAATTATATGGGGATGAAAAATTAACAAAATGTTAAAGTAGAGATTTTTGCGTAACTATATACTGTATGTTCAACTTTGTCCAAGGTTCAACATTGTTTCGTGTATTGGCCCCCTTCTCTCATATTTAGTCCTCCCTTAGGAGTGACACGCTGTTATTATGTTTAGTATTTGTATGCGTACTCGCTTTTGTAACGTTGACTTTACTCCGAGTGAGTGTAAATAAATATTATTATATTTCGAAAGGGAATAAAAAAATTCTTAAAAAAAAGATACGATCGAGTATTAAAATACGGAAATTATACCTATTGGATGCACTTCTGATTGGATGCGTTAAGAACCGAGGATTATTTTTGACAGACTTTGAAACACTTTTTATAACTTTCAGAAAATTCCGGCACACGTACATGTACGTGTTTTCACCGCGACGTTTCAAGAGAGAATGCGAATTTAATATTTATTAAATTTAATATTGGAATTTTGAAATGACGAAACAACGGATGCTTTCGGCTAAAGAGATTCTAGGCTTCGGTGACGTCAATTTCTAGCTTATTCTTGCATGCGATTTCATCGCGCGCGGCTCAATGGCGTTCGGATATTAATTAAGAATGTTGGAGAATACGCGGGATAATTTGAACTAAATCCGCGCCAATTTCTCTCGCTTTGAATTACTTCTTTCTATAATTTCATCGTACGCCAGATTTAATCAAATCAATCTTAAAAGATGCATGCATGCCACATATTAATTCACTTTGAACCGTCGAGTAATTAGGCTATAAAATTAAATAAAGCCTTAATTCCTTGTTTCATCTTTTCTTCATTAATAATATCCGTACTGAAACGGCTAAAAAAATTAAATTCTCCCCATGCATAAAATTATATTTATTTTTATTAGCTGTAATTGTTGCGCTGAAGTATAGTTGATGTACACGTACGTTTAATATTTCCAACAATCGCGGAATAAAGCATCCTTTTCGAACGACCCCTTTAACCCTCGTTGGTCGCAGCGCCGCCTAGTTAACGTCGGAGCTTAACCAACCGTAGAGTGTCGCCATTTGGCATAACTGCATAAGACACTCCTTAATCGAATGTTGCCGCCATCGCAGCGCCACGTAGTGTGGGAGCTAAGTGTGGCCTTCGGAGTGTCGCTACTTTGCATAACGAAACGAGACACTTTTTATCCCGCGTTCCAAACGAAGCGTTTAACGTCAACTTCCGGGGCAAATTTCCCAATATCACTCCGGAAACAAAGAGGTGGTGGAGGAGAAGAAGAGCTAAAACGAGTGCGACGTCGGAATTAAAACGCTTCTCGCCAATAGTTACGAGGATTTAATAAGGCGACAATTTCAAGTGAGAACATTTTCGGAGCCACCGACATTTCCGCGCTTTCATCGTCGCAACTATCGCGTGTTTCTTCTTCTTCTTCGCCTCTTATTTCAAGTAGGCTATTAAAATATTAAATATTCTTCTTCTTCTTCCGGCGCGCTCACTTCCGGTTGGGCAGCCATCTTTTTCCCAGCATGCTCCGGGGCCGCCCGTAGCGCCCCCTCGCGAGCCTGCTGAGCGTCAGTGTCACGACGTCAAAATGGCGGCGAATTGGGCAAGTTTTTGAAATGCTCGATTCAGATGTGGATTGTAAGCGCAGGCGTTAAGATCGCTCGCTCCTAAATGCGCGTGGCGAGATGGCCGAGGCCAAACGGATCGAACTGACCACGGTGGGTTCGCTGAAGAAGGAGAAAAAGGCCAAGGAAGAGTGCCGTCCGACGCAGCGATTTCAGCTGACACTCGGCGAGTCCAACGAGAAAACATGTCCGGAATACAGCTATCCGCATCTAATGAAATCGCGGGGGGTGAGTCTACATATAGTATATGTCCTTATATTCAATTTTTACAACAACGACACTACTCCAATTTAGATCGTAGAATAAGCCTAACGAAGGCACGGAGGGAGGCAATCCCCCTTGCTCCAACAGCCGGACTCGTACTGCGATGCATACTTTAATAGGCCTAACCGAATAACAAAAACATGCACGAAGAGAAAGAGGAGGAAAAGAGGCGACAAAAAAAAAAGCACAGCCAGAAAGCGAAGGGGAATTTCCAGTAGGGAATGACAATTAAGGGCTAGTTCCTTCGTACATGTTAGCTCTGGCTATATAGTTCTGGTACAATAATGGCGGGAGGCAGGAAGGGTGAAGGGGTGCAGGAGTCTTTTTGTTTAATTACCTCGCCGCAAACGTTTCTCCTATATAATTAATGCACATGTCCCAAGCACTCAAACTCGTTTTAATTAAGTAGCCGACCCAATTCAAGATGGCTGACCGAGAACCCTTTTTTTTCTTTTTTCGAACGCCCTCTCGCGCGCGCGCGTTCTAAAAACAAATGATAGAATACTTGTGTAATAGGCCTAGTTTTTCACAGCCTATAGTATAATGTACGTGCAGTTTTTTTTATTATTTCGTCTTTTGTTAGTAAAAAAAAGCTGCTGTTGCCGAGTGATAAAAGTAGGCCTACTCGCGAGAACGTCATTAAGTATGGTATTGTTATATAAACGTCGTTATTACTATCGGAGGAGTATGAGGGAAGCTATAGGGAAGAATTGATTAACCTGTTTTTTCAACATTAAAATGGTACGTTGTAGTTTGGTGGAAATTACTACAGGATTTCTTGGCATGCGAAGGTAAAAGTTATCAATTAACTCCTAATCTGAAATTAAGGATGCAGCGGTTTCGCGTGTGGGTGGGAGTGTCCCTTTAAATACCCGACGTACGAGGGTAGGTCGCTGAATCAGTCGTGACGGTATTTCGCGATCGCCCCCCTTTCCCCCTCGAAGGAGAGGGTCGTCCAGAAAGTCCATGATAAACTATCGAACTTGGCACGATTTCAACCCTTTTTTTTTTCTCGCAGCTTCGTCCTTCGACCCTCTCGGCACGAAGAAAAAGGAGAAGGAAGTGGGGAAACTATTAAACGTTAAATTATACGATGACGTCATCGAAACATCGACCACTCCTTCCTCGACTTTTCTACTTGTTGGTCGTCCCCCGTCCCATTCTTCTTATTGTTGTTGAATCGTGACCTGAATTAGAGGTTGACCCTCGTCCCGTCCCTTTTTTTTTAAACCATTTCGGTATCATTTCTCGTTCGCTATTTAACCTTTGCATTTTACCGTTTTATTCTTTTCGTGTCCTTATAAATCGATAAGCAGGCAGGCAGAAATAGAGGGCGCTGCCTGCCTCACTCCCTCCCACTCGGGAGGGGGGGAAAAAAGAGACCAACGGGGTTTTTGGCTTTTTGCGAGGCAGAATAGAGAAGGAAAAAGCATTTTAGGAAACTGTTTTTGTTTATTCTCATTGTGAGGCTTTTTTTAATGCGTATCGTTCAAAATGGCGTCCCGAAACAATAAAGGACGAGTGCGCGAGGGGCTATTTGTGGGAGGAGGTGGGTTGCATAAATTAAACTAGGGCACCCCCTTAAAAAGGTTCATTTGGGGGGGGGGGAGCTAGACAAAAGCACAACGGCCAACGGAAAGATAGAAAGTAAAAGTAGGCGAAAAAAAACGCAGCACGATCGTGTTGTTGTTGCGGGAATAGAAAATGCGAGAAAGGAAGAAGAGGAAAATGCTAACCTGCAGCGACGCCATCTTGGCATTCTAATCTTAAATAATGGAACGAATTAATTAAGGAGGGGGGGAAGCGTTAAAGTGGAACAGCCCTTCAATGTGTCAATTTACGTTATTGTTATTAATCGCGACTATTAAAAGTTATTGAGATGATAGAAATGAAAATTTAAGACGCGGCGTTGTTATTTAAAAGCGTGCTTAATTGTCCCAGCAAGTTACTTCTTCAATATACATTTACTGTAATCTTATCCCTTTAATATAATTAATGGACCTAGCCATCTTAGTTGGCATTCTAATCTTAATAATGGAACGAAAGGAAGAAGGGAACAGCCTTAATTCATTACAATGTAATCGTAATTAGAAAGTGGTTAAACTCTTATTAATTTTAAATGAACGGGGTGACAATAATTTGTAAAATTAAGTTTCCTCGGTGAACTGCAGTGTAGCCTACATGTACATGTACATGTAATAAAATATCCTATAGCAAACGTAGTTTTTATCGGAAAGACAAACATCGATGACATTGGATTCGTTTTTATATCTCTATTTCTTTATAAAGTCGTGCAAAGTCAATAATACGTGAAAAAAAGTTTATTTTCGTCCATTTTCAGTATTTTTGTAGCACGCGTTCCAGCTGAAGTACATGTGTACAGGGAGATTAGAAAATCTGAGAACAGTCATTATCACCCGCATATGCTTTTTGTAATAGGCAATCTTTTTCAATTATGAATTATCCCCACCTTAAAATTTCTGTCCTTCCCCGGCCGCTTTCCACTTTAAATTATATATTACAGTAAAACCGGTTAAAAGTGACCACCCAAAAAATGGGCATGATGTTATTCACTGTACAATTAATGTATATGTAAAAGGAGAACGACATATAGGGTTTGCTGCTTTAAAAATCAATTTTATTCTTTCAGTAAATTTGTTTTCAATGAAACTGCAGCATTTTTTAGAAATGTTTACCAAAATATTGCAATAATGGAAAAAATTGCACTAAAGAAAATTATTCATATTAGCTTAGGTGGTCACTTTACCAGGTTTTACTGTAAACTTATTATGAATTAATTACGAGATTCGTAATTTCCAATAGTAAAATGAACGAAAGTACATTCGGAGTAATTTGAGGATGTAATTTTATCTTTGCCATTTCATAAAAGACAATCTCGAATTCGTATACATTAGTAATTCTAGATTATCGCTTGGCAATGTAGTCTACACATGATTACAAAATTGTTTTTTAAAAAAACCGCTGATCCCAGCGGGTTTTGAACCCTGATCCTCTCGTTTACGAATCCATCGTCTTACGTAATGACCTATTGAGATTCTACTTCAGATTCCAGAGTTTTTTAAGCTCGCCACTTACGTAAAATTAACATTGCTTCTAAAACATTGCTTTCATGTTTTAACTGCATATGCAGAAGAGTAATTATGTATTGCTGCAATTTCGACAGAATTTTAATTATGACATTTTTAATATTTGAGCTGCTCACTCGCTAAAGGTGTTTCGGTCGTATTCGTAGTTGTTGGCGTAATGTCGACTTTCCCATAACATTTGGATTTATGTCTTAAATCGAGTAAGAGTTTGTTTTAACGGAAATTCTTGTTGGTTTCAGGGGAGCAAGCCCACCAAAAACGGCACAATCGCCAAAGAAGACGGCGACGGTCCGGACCTGGCAGCTCTCGACCCTTTTGCCGAAGAAGACGACAACGAAAACGATAAGCTCAAGGCCATGGCCCAAAAGTTTGAGGAAAAATACGTAAGCATCTCCACTCGCAATTTACTTATTTCCGACACGTTTCAAATGTCATCGGCGACGATTACGAAATTTCAGGCTCCGAAGCCTTCGAAGAAACCCTGGCGCAACAAAGTCGGCCGCATGGAGGACTACATCGATCTCGGGATGGGATACGACGAGACCGACCCCTTCATCGACAACACGGACGCGGTGAGTAAACGCTCGCTGAACTTTTCTCGCTTGGATTTCTTGTCGTGACACGTCTCGTTTTTTTTCCATCAAAAGTACGACGAATTGGTTCCTTCCACATTAACCACGCAGTTCGGAGGATTCTACATCAACTCGGGGAAACTCGATTTCAAGGAAGTTCAATCAGAGTCATCTTCCGAGGAAGATGTGATTCAAGATCCTAGCAAAAAGAGAAAGGTAAACGAACGTCGGTCATCCCAACAAACTCCGTCATTTTTGCCTGCCCGGGAAATAATTGCCAATAATAAGATGACAGACTTCGATCTTAAGAAGGTTGTGAACTCGATACGAGCGATGAAATAGATATACTCCCGATAGATATTTGATGTTTCCCCGTAGCACGCACATCCGCTTTTCGTTTCGGAATCTATTCGATTTCGTGTTTGAGTTCCCAATCTAATTTTTAATTGAGTAAATTACCAGAATTACCGTTGTCGTTTTTCAGAGGAGACGTTTAATGGAGCTCGAGAAGGATAACAAGATAAGACGCAAGAAGAAGTTCATGAAGGACGGCCGCGAGGGCGATTTTGCGCCCAAGAAGCGCGGTCGAAAACCCCTAGAACGAATGGACGGGTGAGTTTTCCGTGGCCAGTCCGAGGGAGCTGCGATACGCTTTTACGTCATTGCCGATGATACATTTTCAGTTCCTTACTCCAACCTAGGAAAAAGCAACCCACCGTGGCCGTACTGTTGCAGCACCACAAGGCGCAGCAGAAACAGCAGTCTCCGCAGCCGGCTTCTCCCGCTCAACCGTCGCAGCCTCAGATTCAGGCCTCGATCGCCGCGGAATTGGCCCTCGTTGCTGCCGGTCTAGGTAATGACCGATTTGCTTTTGCCACGCGTCCCTACCACAAAACTCCAGAATTTGTAATTGGCACATTCGACGTAAAAAGGTTTTCTAGCGAGCAAGATCTAAACCCGCATCTTTTATCGTTAATTAGTGGGCGCTGGCGAATTGGCGCAACGCCCCGAAGGCTCCATTCACGACATCATCGAATCGGTGGTGGGCGCCGTGCGCGACAAAGAGCCGAATTGCGCCGAGCCGCAGCAAAACTCGTACTCGAACGGCAGCAGCAGCAGCGAGAGCGACGACCCTTCGTTCGTGCCTCAGACGGGCGGATGTCCCAAGCTGCCCGATGCCCTCACGGACGACATGGACGAAGCCATCAAGCAGATCAAGGTGGCCGCTCTCAAGTCGGCGGAAGGGAAATGCAAGTTCTTCTCCCACGAGGTTAACAACATCCTGCTCAAGTGAGTCTTTTTTTATCTGCTCCAGCTCTAAAAATACGAGAAAGGGATCCATTGATAATCGGCCATCTTTTTTATCGCAGCATCGAATTGATGTCGAGGGATTTATCGTGCAGCCAGAGGTCGACCGTTTACGGCCATCTCGCTTCCCACCTTCCTTGCACCAAAGAGACGTTGCTTAAGCGTGCGAAGAAGCTCAGGATAGAGCAGGAGGATGGGAAACTGCGAGAACCCATGAACAGACTGAAGCAAGGTGAGCGTATGACGAGAGAAACGCATTTAGAAGATTTTGAACGTCCATCTCATTGCGATTTCCGTTTTAATCCGTCGTTAGCCATCGACGAAGTCATGCCCGGTCTGGAAGAAACGTACAAATCTCGTTGTTTGGTGGCAGCCGAAGGAGGGTAAGTCCATAAAGATCGTGTGGTGAAAATTGCACGTCTGAGAGCATTGTCTTAACGTTGTTTTCGCCTGTTCGAAGCAGCGTAAAAGTCGTCAAAGGTTTAAGTTCAAGCGAGGAGGAAGAGAAAGGAAAGAGTCTGGAATACTTTTTCGATGAAGAAAACGATCAGTCGAGTCAAGAAGAGGAGAATTTGGTGGAAGGAGTGAAGTTGATGAGGAGAAAATTCCAGTGGAGCGATAAAATTCGGTATAAGATTCCCGCCACGAATTTCGATCTAGTTTTCTCTAAGCACGCGCGTCTTAACCTAATTTTCTAACGCGTACATTTCAGAAAGATGCTGTGCGACGTTGTTCAAATCAAAATGAAGTGTTTCGAAGTGTCAAAAATGAGGACGCAGTCCGCCGAAGAGTACCTGAAATATTTTTTAGAAACTGAAGTCAAACAGTTATGGCCTAAAGGGTGGATGACCATAAGGTTGTTTTTTTAAGCAAAAATTGCACTTTTAATTTGCTTTTTGTGGCAAACTCATGTTTTATATACCGCAGAACGACAAATTGTATTTTCTACGATGTTTTACTTTCTCAGCCAAATTTTAAATTGGTGGGCTGCAAACTAAATATGCCCGTATCAGGTTGCATACGACAATAAGACGTTGCTTTGCCACAAAACGCCTTCTCGTATCTTCGTGAAGCTCATATTGACCTTTTTCTTTCTTCAGAAAACTGATTAAGGAGACGCGGTTGGTGCACGCTCATTTAACGTAAGTTGTCACTTTAGCGAAAATTGTACGAGACGTTTAAACTGTTGCGCTGCTTTCTTTATGTTCTAAGCTTTTCTACGGTTTTGTCATTTGCGAATGTTATTTATCCAGTTCTGCTCATCGTTATACTCATTATGTTGAATTAACACTCGGATTTTCCCGTTATCTCGTTCGATTAGTGCGCGTTACGAAACAGAAAAAGTGCGTTTCTTTTTTTATCAAAAAACCAAACTAACAAAATTTCTGACGACGATGTTTTCCACAAAACTTATCTCTCCCATAATGAATAATTTGCTTCTGATTACTTATAAAATAGTGCTTATTTTGCAGTGAAGTTGATAAACTAATTATTTGTGGTCAATGTTTTATGCGATGAGCGTGCGTTCGAGTTTCATAATTCATTTAATGTTTAAAATATGTTCCTCCAATCGGACGATTCCATCGTCCGTGCTGCAAATCTAATCGCAAATTTTACGTACAATTAGCGAAGGAACTTTTTCACGTTCAATTTTACTGTCGTCCTGTAGGACCACGTTAGAAAAATGGTATTTGGCTTTCTTAAAGAATCGATGCCGTGTCTTGACAATTTTAAGAACCCTTTAGTGCCATAAATTGAAAGCGGTTGGATAGCATCCTTCTAGAAGGCCGCAGGTTCCTAAGATTTGTCTTAGAAGAACGAATTAATTAAGAAGGCGCATTCGTTACTTTCAGTTTCCGACCGAAACGTAATCTGCTGGCAGTGAAGAAGCTGTTGCCGGCCATCAGCCTTCTTCCGTTGGGCAACATCACGCTGAAGACTGCCCCCGCGGACTCCGTGGACTCCTTGACGCACGGCGCCGCGCTGTTGAAAACCATCCAGCTGTCGTGCGCTGGGGCGCCTTCCACCTCCATCAGCATCAGTAGCGCCCCCTCCTCCGTGACCTCTTCGTCGCCCTCCGCTCTGGTTCTGACGCCGCACGTGTCGATCACTTCCACCACCAGGACTGCGATTACTGCCGCCGCCGCCTCCTCGTCCCTGCGCGAACCGGATCCCCCGTCCATCGTCGTCACTCCCATTTCCAGCAAACCCCCGAACCTGACCTCCAGCGGTTCCATCCTGCAGAGCTCCTCCGTGACCAGCGTGATCCAGAGCGTGGCCTCCAGTTCCGCCGGTTCCTCCCACGCATTCCAACCTTTGCCCAAAGTGCCACAAGTCCCCGTCATATCCGCCGCTACGACCGCAGCTGCTGTTTCGACGCCGCTGGAAAGCCCCGGCAAGTCGAACCGCCTGGGCTACAAGTCGCTTTTCGATGCCACGGTGGTTTCGGCCCTGGCCAGCGGCGACTGCGTTCCAAAGTTCGGAAACTCCTCGGGAATGTCCTCGGCCAAGGACATCCTGAGCGAGATAATAAACAAGAGTCTCGCCGGCTTCTCCAACTCGGACAAGCTGTCCGGCGGCTACAAGTACCAGGACAGTCCCAAGTTCGCCGCTTTCCTCAGCAAGCCTTTCGTGGACCGTAGCGTTACCGCCACGGGAAACCACGCCAAAATGCAGGATTCTAAAAGTGTTTACTCCGCCGTGAGGAAACCCTCTCCCACGACGAAGAGCGAACCGCAGCAGCACTCTTGCGCCAGCAATCACGCGGTTAAAATGCAGCAGCAAGCGGAAGTTAAATCCTCTACGGCGGGATATCCGGTGCAGAGGAAATCCCCGCAGACTTCTAAAAGCGAGTTTCACGGGGGCGAACAGTGGAAACCGCAACCCCAGAAGGACGAACGCCACAACTTGCAGGAGCGCCACGGCCTCCAAGAGCGGTTGGGCGGTCCCACGTACGCGCAGCAGGAGGAGAGGCGAGCCAATAGCGCCGCCGTGGTTTACGCGGCGCAGGACCTAAGGACGCAATCGCGGCCCTCCGTGGTTAGTGGCGGCATCTCCTCCCAGAAGGCCCATCACAAGGACCTATATTTGCCGGCCGAGTGCTTGACCCCCAAGATGACCACGGTTCCGTTCCACAGCCTGTACGACATCCAAGGCGCGATCGAGAGGGGGCTACAGTCGCAGGCGGTTCCTTCGTCGCCACTAAGTGTTCTTTCCCCGGGCAGTGCGAAAGCGAAGCCGCGGAGCAGCGTCCCCTCGCCCAAGTCGAGTTACTACGGCAGTGTGGATCAGCCCATCAACTTCAGCACGCCGCGCCAGTCGGCGGCAACCGTGGACAGGATTGGCGGTGGCACGAGTCGAAACGTAACGTCGCCACAGCAGCAGCACGCAAACTTTAACGCGGCGGTCGCTCAAGAGCGCTCTCGCGGCGGCTCCAGCCCCATATCGCCTTCGTCGTCCGCGGTACGAATGGTCAGCCTACCTCATCATCAACAACAGTCCGTCAAATACGCAAGGCCAAGCAACAGTTCGCCGCTTAACGAAATGCGCTCGAGGACGCCGCAGCAGCAGCAGCAGCACGATCAAGGTGACTATTGCTCATTTCTTTGACTAATTGCGTTCCAGCGAGACGGTCTTAAAATGTTTGGTTCGCAGACATCGAACCAGCTTACAAAATAATCTCGCTTAGCTTTAACTACGTGTATCGCTTTCCAATAAATAATGTATGTATGTATGTATGTGGAAAATTCAAGGTAGTTGGGAACCTTTTGACTCGCATTGAGATTTCCCGCTTAATGTTTGATTTCCAGTAGTATAAAGCTGCGTTCAGACTGCGCGAAAATGGAAAACAAGTTGAACGAAAACCAGACGACTGCTGCAAACGAGAAAAACGATGCTAGAAAACGA
>JAQGCC010004382.1:0-13280 GCA_034698905.1 Xestoiulus laeticollis | reverse complement strand
ACCTAACGTTACAAGGGAACATAAGCGCCCCCTACCTAACGTTACAAGGGAACATAAGCGCCCCCTACCTAACGTTATAAGGGCACATAAGCTCCCCCTATATCAAACTTCACACAGGCACAGTATTACGATGCAGGGTGGCACGTAAAGGACCCTAGTCCGCCAATTAGATCCCTGCATGTAGCATTCGTGCCAATGTCTGTCGCATCATGGAGCGGACAATTTAACAAACATTGGTGAGTACCATTCAACGGGTGTGTGGTCGCACCATGAAAATGAAACCAGGATTTACTAACCTTGACCTATACTAATAAGAAATGTTTTAATAAGCGTATGTTTAATCCGTGTTTTAACCTACAACTAATTTGGAACATGGCGATTGTTACGACTAAAGCCCACTTCGCACCGCACGCGAATCACCACCGTAAAACGGAAATCACTTTTACGTCGAGAGATCGGCATTCACACGTGACGGCGCAATAGTTTTCACTCCTTTGAATTCAGGCGAGCCAAAGAACAAAGATGGCGGCTTTTTAGCGTCGGCCTCAATTCCGCCGACGTCATATCCGGCGCCACCGCACTCTACCGCACAGCGTCGCCAATGATTCGCGTGCGGTGCGAAGGGGGCTTAACGTGTTTTTCCAAAATGTTGTACATGCCTATTTGATATCCGTTGCATGTTTTCGTTCCTATTTCATTTTGTTATTTTTGGTTTCTCCTGCCCCAAACTACAAATGTTCATTAAGAAAAAAAATGATGACGCAGGTGGCACTTTGTCGATTTTTTGGGGATGACATCCCATGACCGTAAGAGATGGTAAACTATAAAATACTGAGGTTTTATCTGCTTCGCAACTGTTTCCTTTGACTTGCTGTAAAATCAGTTGCACGAAACTTGCTGCTAAAATACTTGTTATAATTATCCATTAAGCCAACGGTTTAGGACTTCTGTTAGGTCTGTCACTATTTACTTGGTCACCAATCGCTCGTTTAAAGTGCCAGTAGACGAATCGCGTGTTTTATTTTTAAGTAAAAGCTGTAATGCGAGTTTTAGGTTGCTTCTACGCCCTTAACTTTGTTTGTGGTGTTTGGAACACAAGCATGCTATGAAAATTTCAATTGGAAAAATCGGTTCCAAGATGGCCGTTGTCATCACATTGATGACTTTCTGGTGCAACTTTTTTCCCCTTCCCATGTTTAATGGGGATATTAAAAATTCTACGAAAAAAATCTCCTATAATATATATTCTTTTGAAGCGAATTCCAACCGTTAGCAATTTAGATCCTCTTTACTTTTCACAGATGGTGGCACGTTTGGACAAGCAGCTGTCTTGATTACCAACCAGTCTGGTAGCGCTCCAACCAGAGGCAAGCTCACCCTTGATTGACTAAGCTCGTTTTATTGTCGTGTGTTTATTCCCAAATATTAACCGTGGTACCCCCAAAACCCTTCATGGCCGCCAATTTTGGTACTCTAGGGCTAGAGCGCTTTTGTAGTTTATTTTGGCGCCCATTTTGCAAATGGCGGCGTCTGCTATTTGGCGGCCATCTTGCTCATCGCCAAATGCATGTGTTTTTATTTTTTGGTTTTGTGTTGCGCGAATTCGCGTTATAGTAGGGTTTGGGCTCCGGTCCATCTTGCCTCCGAACATTGGAACTTCGCAACGAATAGACTCAGGAAATTGCATTGTAATTTTACAATATCACATTCATTTTGTGCGGGGAATTTGTGGCATTTTTTTGTCTTGTCATCATTTATTTCTCATTGTTTATTTTTCTTTTTTTTTTCTTTGCTCATATTATTTAATTTTTATTTTAGAACTCGACCTTACCAAAATTGTTGTTGATGGGGGAAGAGGAGGGGGACAGGAGGGGGACCTGGAAAGTAATGGTAAAATCACATTTGTTTTTCTGGTTTTAAGTTTTTTTTGGGGGGTTTAGTGCCTCTTTACGCCTGATGTTATGTCCTTACCCCTCTCCCTTGTCATCCTTCTCCACAACCCCTCCTAGCATGGGCTTTTTAAGTGTTTTCTTTTTCCTGAAATTTGTATAAGAATACATATTGTAAAGTTACAGCGTTTCCAAGTTTACTCTTTTATTGGCCAGTTTTTGTGAACAGTGTCTATTCTGAAGAGGTTGTCCAATGTTGCAAGAAGATAATAAACTAAGGGCTTGTACGGAATAGGAATAATTTAACCAACTATTCGGCCGAATAAGAAGTGTACAAAATAGGTTTACCGATAACTTTCAAAGTTCAGAAAATTTAATGCCAGACTAAATGCAAACTGTTAACTGCATGTGACGTTTGCATCATTCTGCCAATTTGTGTTAACTAGCTGCCGCAGCTGCAGAAACTGATATCATAATTTCACTTCGTATTCTGTCTGACCGATACAATTATGCCGAATACCAAATACATGTAAATATCTGGTCCACTATTCTGCATCGAAATGAATGTTTGGTACAGCCAGGCCCTCTTGAGAGGATGAAATTCCCTTTGTCCTCATGATTTAGGGGATTCCCCCCTGATGAGTTGCATTTAAGTGAGGCCCATCCATATTTTTAATTTCTGATATTTTGAAGCCCTGTTAAATTGTTTCTAACCCCATATATAACCTTGGGTTAACATATTAACTTATATTAAAAAGGTCAATAACCCCCATTAAGTTTTTTTTATAGAATTGATAAGCACATCTGCAGAAAAACAATGGTAACGTGATGATAGCTTTACAATCTATAAAATGTAGTTTGCTCTTACCAGGTTTTTCTGCTAAGTTTTATTCCGAACAAAATACAACCGATGAATTTTGTAGTCCTATAAGCCGCTAGAGGTGCAGAGTGCGCTACACTAATTTGACACATTTAAAATTAATTTGTTAAAACTTGTCAGCTGCCAGTTGAGTTGTTTATTACAGGAACCTAAATGTGTTTTATAAATAAACTACTGTACATAGCTTACAAGCTCGTGCACTGAGCCGAACCTGTGAACTGCACATGTGTCATGTGATGCGGCTAAACACCGAAATTGGAGAAATGTATTTCAACGAGCATTAGCAAATGCCTTCTTTATACAATAGATACCAGAGCGAAAGCGTTATGCAAATATGGATGCTCAATTTTCTTTTTAAAAAATTGTTGCTGTTATATATATATATATATATATATATAGTCGTGTACAGTGCACATGCATAATACATTGCACAAAACATTTTTTTGCAGCGTAGTTGAAAATGCCTCGCTCGTTGCAAAGTCCAATATATCACATTGCTGAAATAGGTTTTCTGATGAAAGCGTATGCTCTAGGTACTCTATGTGAAGATAAATTTCGGTGTGTGCACGTAAATTTTAGCAGTAGACAGATATCGGAGAGCGCATAGATGCTGATAGATCTAGTTTATATATCAGTTTCTCCAGAAGTTGTTGTGCTCTTTGCATGGGTTGCTTTTGACCTAAAAGCATACATGAAATGGATGTCTTCAGTAGTCTTGCAATTCTTAGAATGTGCTTGGCACATTGGGCTAGGGCTAATTCTTAAGACTAAAAATTGATTTATCTTAAGATCAAGACTAGGGCACTGTTGTCAGATCTGAAGTTCTATAGTATGACTGAAACCACAAAAAGTAAGACTTATATATTGGGCTTATTTTTAAATTTGGTTAAGTTGGTAGAGCACATAAGAAATCCTCCAGTTGTTTAAATAAACCTTTGATGGGACATTCCAAGCACTGGATGGCATGTTAATTTTAACTTATTAGTTGCTGCTTTATACAATAGGGACTTACAAATGGCCACTTTCACTTTCACTTCAATTTTCGAAGTGGTTTATAATGCGCATGCGCCAATTTTGCTACTTTTTAAAAGTGACTTTTTAGATGTCACAAAAGTGACTTATTTTGAATAAATGAATTCCAAACGGCTTATCGTCTGCTAGCACTATGCCGCTAGTGGCTTGATTGAGTCATATCCACGATATATAATCCTTTCGATATATAATCACACATATAATCCACGATTGAGTCATAATAAACGGCGCTTTATCTAAGGACCTTAAGAAAGTTTTCTTAATTAGAATCGACAAATGCGAAGGAAAATTACTTTTACTTGGAAAGTGTAAGCAATTTTCGGAAGTTATCGTTTGTAAGTATTTTTTATACACTTTAAGCCCAATACACTTATTTTTAAGTAGACCCCCAATGTTTCACTGGCACGAATTCTAGTGAGCAAACAATCCCGTTTGATGTGCAACTGTAAACCAATGCATTTGCAGTGATGGCTCTAAGGTTACAATTCAGTCGCCACTTTTCCTATATAGCTGACTGGTGATCAGCAGAATGCGCACTTTTGAGGGTGTGATAAATGGTTTAATGGCACCATGTTCTGTTAGCACTTTTCTCAGATCCAATCGATAGCAATCCAATCTTTTTTCCCGCTTAATAGATCCGTGCTCTATAATCAAACACTTTTCACCCTGCTCTAAATAATCCCAATAATTTACTTGCAATGATGACGTAATTCATTTTTCGCAGCGAAGACATGGATTTGTTTAATACCCACCATGCACTGCGTCCAATTTAATTTATTCAATTTCCTTTTTTTTTTAAACCTCCCTAATATCGTAATAAAACGCGATTCAATTTTGGGAAATTTATTATTCTTACAAGATTGAAAAAGGAAGGAAATGAATGTCAGCCTTTGCTGAATTCACCGCGCTCATATGCCGGTTTTTTTTTTTTTTCCTGTAGAATTTGGGTTTCGGTCTAAGATAAATTTGCTGAGAAATTTGGTTCCAAATTAATCTGATTAAAATCATCATTCCGAAAGACGCGACAAAAAGGTTGGGGGGAAACTATTCAGTTGTCATGAAGACTTAAAGAGCTATTCAAAATCGTGGTATATACTCTACTTTGACGTAATTGAAATTTTGCTGAGGATGCAACTGGAAAATTGCATTTCAATTAATGAGGCCGTCATTTTAACCTGAAACGTCAATGGTTTGCAAAAAAAACAAAATGGCGGTGGTTTTCCTGAAGACTGTTTTTTTGAAGAATAGGAATATTGGGCTTACTGTCAAAGTCATGATTTACGTCAACACTTGCATGAAACTTATTGCTCACTTATAGGCCTCTTGAATCTCCCTTTTTGAACAATGGGTACCTTAAAGTACATGTAGGTGGCTTAGCAACCATTGATGACTGCAGTGCCATATGAATGGCATGGGCAACATAGCAAGCATAGTTTGAAATGAGTACATGTGGAGATATAGCCCCAGGCCACACTAGGCTGGAAACGCGCGTTTGGCTAATCTCAAACAGGGCACGAGATATTAATGTGCAAATTTGGTAATTCTAGAATTTAAATTAAATTGGATGCCCTGCTTGAGGCTAGTCAAACGCGCGTTTCCAGCCTAGTGCGGTCTGAGGCTAAAAGCGCCGTATAGCTGGCCATACCAGCAACATGATAACAAGTATTTTAAGCCCCAGGCCACACTAGGTTGAAAACGCGCGTTTGGCTATAGCCTCAAACAAGGATTTTCATTACAAAAGAACTTTTGCACGAGATTTTAATGTGCAAATTTTATAATTCTAGAATTTAAATTAAATTCGATGCATTGTTTGAGACTAGCCAAACGCGCGTTTCCAGATTGGTGTGGCCTGGGGCTTACAAGTCTAGAAATGTCCAGACCTAAATGTACATGTATATGTGTTTGTTAACTCAAAAACGACAAACTTGACATTTTTGTATTAATTTGGTAATCCGTCGTTTGTTAGTATGAGCTGAAACATTTCGTTGCATCGATTTGGAAAATTCTTCGATGTCTTCAAGAACTTTTGAACCTAATTGATGCCCAAATGGGTTTCAACATAGCGCTGAACTAAAAGTTTTCATTTGCTTTTTTAGTTCCACCGAGGCGTTTAAATGTGCATGTAGAAACGTGCGTTTCGTGTCATATCTCCACTGCCTTTGCGTTTTCCGGATTACTGCGATATTTCAATAAAAACGGCTGTAATAATATTCGACGAATTTTCCAGGTGAAATGCGACGTATCGCGCTCCAGAATGCTTTTAAAGCGAATCCCATCATCGTCGGCATAACACGAGTTGCGTGTTTACGTACACGGATAAGTGATGCAAAAATAAGATGGGCGAAAGAAGTTGGTGAAAAGCTGAAAAGGCAAAAGCGTCTGTCGTAAATTTTTTACGTCGCTTTTTGGAGTTGATAAAAAAGGAAGGAAAAGCGAAGAAGGGAAATATCCCTTCGGGTAAAATGATAAAGCGCGGGAAACGACCATCTGGCAGAGGCGATGCGTAGGCGGCCATCTTGGGGCTACCAACCAAAGCAGTTCCCTATTTATCATAGATAATGTCAACACCATCAGCATTAATCTGTGATGTATAGACATCGTGGCAGCAAGAACAAGTGGGAAAATCTTGTTATTGGTGTTTTGGCAGTCACTGCCAAGAAAGGATTCCAAGTCACTGGATTCCCATCGACATACTGTATGCACTTACTGTACATACTGTAGGCCTGCCATGGACCATTTAATGTATATATGTATTTTTCGGTTTTATGTAAAAAAAAACTTATATAATAATATCAGTTTCTTTATGGTCATCATTTTAGCTGAACCTTCATCTGGCACATTTCTCACAAGTAGCACACCCCATGGTTCGTTCCAATGGGGTGCGCTATTCACAGGTTTCACTGTATAACACTTCACAACCGTAAACCAAAAGGCAGGTGCATGGGACTGTGTCCTAGACAGTTTCACATTCTGTCGCAATGCATTGTCTGCGAGATGTCGAAATGACACATGACAATGAATGTGAACCTATCAAGTTCTCTAATTTTCCACTAATTTTTCTCTAGTCCATCCATGAAAAAGTCTGTGATTGTGCATTTATCACAACGGCGCTCTTACTCAGGGCGATTGGCCGATTTTGTGGACGCCATGTTCCTGGATGCTTGCCAAGATGCTTTGCGGAATGAATTTCTGCAATGGCGGAATTGTTTAGTTGCTAAATTGGTTGTGCATGTCGTATTTTGTTGTGGAATACTTCCAAGATGGGGGCGGGGAGACGAGGGGAAATGCCCCGTTAGTGTCGTATATATTGACAGACTCTGCTTAAAATACGTTTTATAGGAGCGCATAAATAGACGTAATGCGTTTGTCAATACATCTATGACAATTTTGTTGTTCAACTTTACCAAATGCATGGCGATAGTATTGATCGTCCGTTTCCACCAATCCCAGAACACCGAAATAGCAGACGACCATTAAATTTTCATGGCGAATTTACGTGTACTTCAGTCTCCATCCTGCAGCTTTAATTTTCGGCACGCGACTTGCTCGTGGAATTGAATTGGAACTTGGTTTATAGGCCTATGGGCTTCTTATGGTCGGTTGTACAAAGCGCCTTAATTGTTGATTGATAATCTGGTTGACAGCGATGACAGTTCAGTTATGGCATGAATGATCAAGCTTCTTGTGATTATGTTGCTTGCAATGTATTCCTGTTACAGTATTGGACGGCATTGTTTTCTAATGCAAATATGTTAAAGGGTTCATTGGAATGGACACTTGAGTGAACTCGTGCAATGTATGGAGCCAGTGATTACTCTGGAAATTTTAAGCTTTAAGCCAACTGCAGTGAAACCTGTTAATAGCGCACTTTGTCTTGAGACAAAATCACGGTTTTCCCTGCGAAGAGCGTACGCCAAAGCATGTATTTTAAATCCCTTTTCTAAATGGTAAACATGCATTCACTATGCTAATGTATTTTATATGACATATATCGTCCTTATTTTGGGATTTCCCAGTGGGTAAAATTTCATTGTTACATGCTTTGGCGTACGCTCTTCGCAGGGAAAACCGTGATTTTGTCACAAGACAAAATCTGCGTTTCGCAGGGAATACGTTATATGGAGGTAGTTTGTTCTATAAAATCGATCCGTGCCGACTGCAAGAATGAGCTACTCCCAGGTAGTACGCTATATGTAGGACCCTTATTCGCTGCAGGTTTCACTGTACTACCTTCCATGGTCTTCAAATCTGAAATCAAGAAATATAACATTGCTAGCCAAAATCTGAACATACTTTACGACTCTTTAAAAACTGATTAAAATATTCAAAGTGCTTTCATATAATCTTTTAGTTTTGTATATTTAGAATAGATCTAGATTTGTTTAAAGTGGCGCATTTTGATTTTTGTGTGACGTCACATTTTTTTTAACTCCCCCCTTTTCACAATTCATCACAAATGTGTAACCCCTCTAGTGCGTGACGTCATTAATGGACGCCCCCTGATACAGGTCTGTCATTTCCATTCGTGCCTATAGTAGATGATGCACAAATGACATCGTACTGATCACCGAAAGTCACATCAACCATTTTTGTGCTGTGTTTCTGATCGATAAGAAGTCGAAATTGTAATTGCAGAAAGACTGTTTTCGGATGGTAATATTGGGGGGAAAGATTCCCCACCCACTCACCCACCATTAATTTATTAACTTATGTTGACAATTTATTGCCCTTGGATCCAGGACCGTTTGCCTCGCCTCGTTTAAACTAGAAGAGATATTGCAGCAGTGCTGCAGTGGAAATTTAAATATTGTTTACGTATAAATTCTTAATCTTTTTTTCATTCGCTGACGTTTATTGAACGCTCTCGTAAGACGATTTCAGTCGATATTCGTAGAGCTCGACATTCGCGATATTAATATCGATTTTTTACTCCCCTCATGTCGCTTTCATACAGCCCCTTATTCTCCTCCCATTTCCCCATCGCGAAGAAGTCAAAAGTTTAGAAAAATATTACATTTGCAAATATTTACTCTTGACCTTTTCTCCTTACGCCTATAAGCCCCGGCCATGATATAAGGGCCGCGTAATATGGCTTTTGCGTTTGTTTACGCATCATCGAGACTCTAGTCCGGGTTAAGCTTTATGCAGAGTACTCCTGCATGGTGATGCGTGAATCCCGAAATTCCCATGGTGCGTGTGGCTTGGATTGTGTTTTTCTGGAAACTTATATTAATTATTTCCGCCAAGGCCCAATCCGGAGATGTTGAAAGATGCTGTTTGACAGGGTTCGTACAGGTCCTTGAAAGTCCTTACTTTTGCTTAGATACATTTTAAGGCCTTAAAAAGTACTTTTTTTTTAAATCACTTTATTGGAAAAAGATACTGGGACTCGCAGTATCGTACTGGACCATGTACTTTTTTCCTATAGGGTCCAGCATGATACTAGGTTATGGAATACTGGTGCAGTATTTTTTTTCCAACAGGGCTGTCAAAGCGCTTGAAAGTCCTTACTTTTGGAAATTATGATGATTCAAGAGAAGGGGAGGGTGGGCAAAATTCCCAGGGCAAGGGATTTCAAGGGGCCTGGCCAGCAATATATTTTAACGTACATTGCAATATTTTCTCATTTTGAGTTTTATTAAATTTTTTACTATATTTCCTCTCAGTTTTCTCTTTTATTTGCCCAGTATTTCTCAGTTTTCATTAGTAAAGCACGAGGATAACAGAAAAATAAAACTAACTGCTGAGAGAAAAATTTGGAAAAGTGCTTTAATTTCGTTTAAAATACTTAAAGCACGAAAAAATGTGAAAATAATATTGGAATTCATCATAATAGTTTTTGGGGACTCAGAAACAATCTTTAGTAATTAATGCCTAGTCCATACCATTAAGGCAACATTTCCATGAAACATGAAACTTCAATCGCGAAATGTTTCAATGATGTTGCATTGGTTTGGATATCTTGTTTCACAAACATGCTGCACCAGATAGACATCGAAAAATTTCATGTGCAACATTTTTGGCATGAAATGTTTCGAGTTTCATGAAATTGTTTCCTTGATGTGGCCTATAGGCATAAGAGCCCGGCTTTAATTTGGCTCTCGGTGTCCAATCCTCAAGTGGTCGTCCTTACATTTTCTTACAGTAGTTTTGAAAATTCCTTAAAAAGTCCTTACTTTTTCGACGTGAAAACGTGTACAAACCCTGTAATCGTATTCTATCATAGTTAAGTGAAAAAACTTTTGCCAGCATTTTTTTTTTTTTTTTTTGCGCTACATTTTTTTACGTTTGTTTAATTTTTGTCATTATTTTACTCCCACGGTCCATTCCTGTTATTAAAAATTTGACGGTAGAGTAGATAAGTCCTCTTTAGCGTTGTTATACAGGTTGCCCGGCGTACTCCCTCAGGCTCGTGCTGGCAATTTCATTTATTAAAAAGCTAGCCTGGGTTAAGCATAATAGGTTACTATATCCCCTCCCCCCTCTTCGTTGCTCTTATTGTGTTTCCATGTCACATTAATTACGTGACGCAAGCTTTCAGCCCTTCCACCCCCTTAACGACCGCACTTCCCATTGAAACATGGACGCCAGCAATTCCAAGAATGTTGGCCCTTTTTATTGAGGCCCTATTATGTCGCTGTGTTTTATGGGGGTAAATTGCCACGGGGAGAAGCTGGGTCGTCCCGGATTAGCTTTGGCCAGCTGAGGCCCTTCGTCTTCGTTTCGCGCCCTTTATTGGAGCGCCGTTGTCATTTCGCGTGCTGGGCTTTTCATTAAACGGGGGTTTAGGACAAAGAACGGATTAAGGTGGATCTGGCAAGTACGGCCATAAATTGCTAAGATGCTGCTGTACGTATTTTGCAAACGACACGGGCAACTAACGTGCCTAATCTCGGCCAAAAGCCTGCTGGGAAATCGCATTAGCCACACGCGCGGAGCATGACGGGAAGGTGGGAAAATGGTGATTAATGGCCCTCCATGGAAACTGGTTTTAATTACCTTGCCAGCTGACTGCACGAACTCGGGATGAGAAACGGCCCTTTAACCGCCAGTTAATAAGTTGTCGATTAAAGATAGCGGACCTTTAACGAATCGGCCCTTGAATGGATCAGGTGTATAACGCAAACGATGCTAATGAGTTTTTCACATAGGCTCGAATAACTCGCAGTGGGTGCAATTAAAATGTTGTGCAGATTGTTTATTTTAGACTCTTTAATTGCAACTGCATTATATGGATCGTTTGAGCCCCACTTTCTGGGTTCGCTTTGGGATGAAAATACACGCGATGGGGGTTGAAATGTAACATTTGCTAACAGAATTATATGAATTTCTGTTGCGAAAAATGCAGCTGAGATAGTTTTGATCGAAAATTAACCGTTTCCAGTTCGTGTATGATACTAGGTACATTATAGTTATTTACGTCTATTAAACTGTGTGTTCAGTTATGCTATATAGGCACGGTATAAGGTGTGAACCAGTATGCGCCCCTCGTTTTGTTTCCGGTTCCCAACGGCACCCCGCGGCCGCGAGGTGGCGTTGCGAGTGCGCCGGTTACCCAAACAAAACGATGTGCCAATCTACACTTTAGACGGTCGCACCTCTCGCATCCGCGAGGTGGCGTTGCGAGCGCGCCAGTTACCCATACAAAACGATGTGCCGCTCTACGTGTAGATTCGCGTAGCCGCTCGGTGAATTTGCTACGTTTAGATACGGACTTCTAAAATGCCGACACAATGTTGGCATAGCGTGGACCTTGTCTATTGGGGAACTCTCATTTGTTTTACATTATAAAGTTGCCATGTTTTAAAATATTTTTTTACTACTGTACTGCTGTTTAAAGTACAATGTACTATTTTAATTAAGAGTTTTAAGAAGGATATGAAAATGAATAAAAAATTTGTGATAGAGGTTTGTGTTATACCACATTTTTTGAGCAACAAGACGAGTATGTTAGACAATCAATTTTAAATTTCAGTCGTCAGGTTGGTCAGAGAAAATTATTTGAAAAAAAAAAACAACTTGAAAATGTCAGGAAGTTTATTTTCATTTCTGTGTTAGTTCTGCCCACCCCATCTCTATCTATTGTGTTCTTCAGAAAGTTGGTCCCTTTTTGATTGGTCCTTCGCAGCTAGCCAAAGAAGGCTGCAAAGACTGTTATCGGGTTTTGATGGCACTTTATTTCCACGGGCATATCCGTTAACACTTTCTTGGCCATGTATACGTAAAGCCCTCAGGGAAAGTGATTGATAAATAAGCCGGGCGTTAATCTTAATCCTATAATGTGGAAACCGCAGGAAATCTTAAAGGCGATGCGCCGTTGCTAGCTTAGGCGTCGATCTCGGTTGGGATTTGGAATATTTTTTTTGCACGTTGAAATGGAGACGTCTAGGATATTTTTTTTTATCCAGTTTTTTTTTTTTTTTTTGCATTGTTACACTAGTGTCACCCTGTCCTCGCGTAGTACTTCCTGCCAAACTCATCTGTTTTCCTGGTTGTCATAACAACTGAAAGGGAACCCTTGTCGGTCGGTGTGTGCCCGGATCCCGAATGCATTGTGTGGTTAGGAGTAAGGAAAAACAGTTTGTCCAAGGCAAACAGGATTGAGTCTTCAATGTACTGATTTAGGCCTAACTACTTCAAATGGCTTCTACTTATGGGGCGGATTTGCTGCAGTGATGGGCTGGAAGATTGCAACCAGAACATGTTGCTGTGTTACCCACTTTGCAAACGAATGCATTTCGATTGTGCACTTACTGAGAGGCTCGGACCAGTACCATATTGATCACCAGATTCTGGTATTGGTTCAACAACTCCACACAAGGTTTCATAACAGTAGCTTCTATTCCTTTCAAATGTTTTGGCAGATTCGAAGGACTCCATGGAGCAGGGATATTTGGTAACTTTTTTGTGCACAATTGCAGATTAAAAACAGATTCCTGACTAGTTACTAAATTAAGTCATGCTTGACATTTGCCAAACATTGTAAATTACGTTATAAAACTTTTAAGCAACAAGACAATAAGTTGTAACAAATTGTCATTAATCAGGGATGATCAAATTCGAAAACCTGGAATAGTCAGAAAAATTGAAAAAAAAATTATCAACCACAAATTTTTGACATGCTATGTATAGTTAGCGTGATTAAGCTGTATTGCATTCAACGCGAACGTAAACGACAATTTCGAATTGCACATAGGCCTGGCTGTAAAATAGTTTATGTTCATGTGTGCGCAAACCCCGTCTGCTTCGCATTCACCTGAACGTATACGCGTGGGAAAAGGACATTCAGGATGACAGCTAGGGCTGTCAGATAACTTGTCCTGCATTTACGTTGAACGCAAGACAGCTTAAGCCTCCCACGCACCAAACGCGAATCACTCACCGTAAATCACCGCTATCCTATACGTCGAGAGATCGCCATTCACACACGTGACGGACGAAATAGTTATCACGTTTGCCACTAGGTGGACATCAGGTAG
>JAQGCC010004381.1:0-13281 GCA_034698905.1 Xestoiulus laeticollis | reverse complement strand
AAAACCGAATCGAAGGTCAAACTGTGGTCAACTGCAGTTTGACCAGAGGTTAAGTTTAACCTTCGTTGGTAAAACCGGCCATTAGTCAGTTAGTCAAGTTTATAAACATTTCTTTTGAGTTAAATGAACGGATGTCGTTTCTGATGTTTTCCCGTGTGTCGGAGGATCGGCACTGTCTCACATCATATGGGGCGTACAGTAAACCCTGTTAAGGGATTTCATGTGATTTGCTGGGTGGTCTGAAAAGTGTTAGTCCAAATTCACACGCGATTACTTTAGACCAGCGGTCGGGGAACTTTTTTAACCATTACCCCAAAATATTTTTACGCAAGTCGATATTACTTCCCAACCAACAAACCATTCTGAAAAAATCAATGTAAATTTTAAATAAACAGTATTTATTGAATTAATTTACATTTACATATTTATAAAAAAAAGTTACATGAAAATATTAAGTATGTAACAGACAAACAAAATAAAATTCTTAAATTGGAACAAACAAAAATTAATTGAAAACTTAATTTCCCCCTTCAGGTTTTGGAAAAATAATGTTGCTTCATGTTTGATATAATTACTTCAAAATTGGGACTTTTTGATGTAAGAGCAATTTGAATATTAGAAAAATTTCCCTATTACCCAAAAAAATTTCATTTTTACCCCGGCTCCCCGACCGCTGCTTTAGACAGTGTTGCTAGACTTTAACCGGGTCTCATTTAGAGGATAACCTCAGAGGCCTTATTGCACACTTGCGCTCTAAATGTATGGTTTGTGTGGTGCGGCTTGCGTCTTGCAATTTTGGCTAGTTTTGACTGCGAACTAACGCGCTAGCTTACAAGTCGGCCGCAAGGGTGTTTTTTCTCATGCATCTAAGAGCAGCCGATTGTGACGTTTTCCCATTGTGAAGCAACCCCCTTGCGTAGCAGACGATTTTTTCCCCCATTTCTTGCAAACATTAATAAAGCGGTCTTAAACCTTGTTTTTTTTTTTTTTCGTTTTAAACTTTTTAAAATTTCATATTTAGAATAAATATATCACCGTTTACACAACAAAAGTGTTTTAATCTGAAAATGTCGATCTGGCGCAAAACAACTGCATACCATGTGTTGCATGCATTTGCGTTTCGAGTGGTGCCTAGAGCAGTCCGCCATGGCCATAAAAAATAGCCGTTAGCCGCAGCCGCAAAGTCATGTCACTGATCTTGGCGGCAGTCGCTAGCGGCTTCGAGGTGACGACGCTTCGCATGGCCAGCCGCACCTCACAAACCGCATCTTATAGGAGACCCAGCTAGAGTCTAGCCGCAGTGGCTAAACTAATTTGTGTAAATTGGGCCCTAGTAGGGTTAAAACAGGAATTAAGACGACTTTGGCGTAACGTGCTTATGTCGGTGCTATTTTGTCGGCGAGCTTAAGCCGTGTGCCAATCGCGACATAAGCTCGATACGACAAAAGCGCATCTACATAAGCACGTAACAAAAAAATTTAAGAAACTTATGAACTTGAACATCCTAAGGTTAGGTTAGGTTAGGTTAGGTTAGGTTAGGTTATAGGTCGGCACGATTTCGATGACTTATTTTCAACATCCTATATCTAGGATGACGGTGACGTATCAGACCCACATCTCTTCCGGTTTGGTCAGGGGATTCTCACCTTTGCTGATCAGGTGGAAAGCGAGTGTCTACAAACTAGTTTACAGGGAACTGTTCATCTTCCTTCTGGCTTACTTTGTTATCAAACTCATCTACAAGTATGCGCTCAATCCAGATCAGAAGAGGTAAGTCACGGTTTTAAGCCTGGTCCACGCGTAATGTTTTTTTCTTCATTCATGCATGTTCAGGAAAGAACGAGCAAAAGAAAGCAGACGCTAATCGCACGCGTCGACTGCACTATTCGAACTTTTCCTCAGACTTTTGCCCAGTCTTGGACCGCGCGGTGGTTCCGAAGAAGTCACGGAGCATGTACTTGGTGTCGTAACACCAGTCGTCGAGAACATAGTGTCAGTCCTGCAAAATTTGACCGTCTTGCTTGTATGTGAAGCTTGGGGTCATCAGTCTGTTTCGTGTTCGTCAAACCACATTCACTTCATTCAAATCTTTAGATTTGTGTTCTGCTCATGATGTTTTGTCGGCAATGATTATGCAAGATTTGTCAAACAAAACTACGAGTAGACCAGGCTTTAGACCGCAGGCTAAGCGCTTGTATGTACATGCATACATGCATGAGATCGAAAGATGTCGGCAGTCATGCATGCATGCTTATGCAAAATTTGTCAAACAAAACTACATGTTAACTAGGCTTTAGTCCACAGGCTAAGCACTTGTATATACATGTACACGCATGTATGCATCATTGTACAAGTCATGCATGAGTTCGAAAGATGTCGGCAGTCATGCATGCATGATTACGCAATATTTGTCAAACAAAACTACGTGTGGACCAGGCTTTAGTACACAGGCTAAGCTCATGTACATGCATACATGTATGTACAAGTCATGCATGAGTTCGAAAGATGTCGGCAGTCATGCATGCATGATTACACAAGATTTATCAAACATAACATTAGCGTGGACCAGGCTTTAGTCCACAGACTAAGCGCTTGTATATACATGTACATGCATGTATGCATCATTGTACAAGTCTTGCATGCTTTAGAAAGACTTGTCGGCAGTCATGCATGCATGATTGCGCAAGATTTGTCAAGCAAAACATTATTGTGGATCAGGTTTTAGGCCACAGCTGAGCACTTGTATATATGTTTGCATCCTTGTGCCATGCATGGTCTCATTTTTGTATATGGCCCGTATCCGAACTCTTTTAGGACCTTTGAATTCCTGTCCCTGTTCTGCGCCGCTAACGTCGACTGGATCCCCCTGCCCTTTGTCTTGGGCTTCTACATATCGAACGTGGTTCAAGCATGGTGGACCCAACTCATCAACCTTCCAAATCCGGACAGGTATATATGGAGCCATATCTGAAATGCTGTAATTGCTCGTGTAATGGCCCCTCCACTTGATAGAGATGGATGATAGGGCCATTCCGGAGTACATGCGTATGTTTTAAGTGTCGTTAACGATACTTTGTCGCAGGCTGTTGAACACCATCTTGATGTACGTCGAAGGCAGCGACGAATCGGATCACGTGATCCGGAGAACCCTGATCAGATATTGGAACCTGACATTTGTCCTGGTCATGCAATCCATCAGCTCGTCAGTCGACAAGAGATTTCCCACGTTGCAGCATTGTGTAAAAACTGGTTAGTTTTTACACGTACACGCGTACTTACCTACATGTAGACACACGAGTCGATAAGATGGCCCGTACGCCATACAGCTCTATATCCCATGCATGGTGCATGCATCTGCTATGCACGAAGACAGCTACAATTGAAGTAAATTAACTTTGCAAATATTCGAGATATGGAGATATCTGGCCATGTCATGCCCATGCATGACCATAAATGGCAATAAATATGTATGGACCATGCATGCACATATATATATATATATATAAATATACTTATATGGTTCATATATTAATTCCCAACTATGACAATGTTTATGGTCATGAAAGGAAATATACATGCATGACCAACTATGACAATATACATGTGAGGTACATGGATGTCCAGTTATGACAATATGTGAATGCCCATGCATATTCAACTATGTTAATATGTATGGCCCATGCATGCTTAAATGTGACAATGCCAATGATCCTTGTGTGGTGATATACGTGTATGGTCCATTAATAGTGCCATACATCTATGGTCCATGTATGGTGCCATATGTCTATGGTCTATGTATGGTGCCATACGTGTATGGTCGTATGGTCCATGTATTGTGCTATACATGTATGGTCCATGTGTGGTGCTGTATGTATATGCTCTATGAATGGTGCTGTATGTGTATGGTCCATGTATGGTGCCATATGCCTATGGCCCATGTATGGCTTTATACATGTATGGTCCATTTATAGTGTCATACATGTATGGTCCATGTATGGTGCCATATGTCAATGGCCCATGTAAGGTTTTATACATGTATGGTCCACTTATAGTGCCATACATCTATGGTCCATGTGTGGTGCTGTACGTGTATGGTCCATGTGTGGTGCTGTACGTGTATGGTCCATGTGTGGTGCTGTACGTGTATGGTCTATGTATGGTGCTATATGTGTATTGTCCATGTATGGTGCTATACATGTATGGTCATGTATTGTGCTGTATGTGTATGATCTATGTATGGTGCTTTTCGTGTATGGTTCATTTATGGTGCTATACGTGAATGGCCCATGTATGGTGCTATATGTGTATAGTCCATGTATAGGGCTATACATGTATGGTTGATTTTTTTGTGCTATATGTGTAGGGGCCATGTGTGGTGCTGTATGCATATGGTCTATGTATCGTGCTGTACATGTATGGTCCATGTGTGGTGCTATATGTGAATGGTCAGTGTATGGCCCATGTATGTTGCTATATGTGTATGGTCCATGTGTGGTCCTGTACATGTATGGTTCATGTATGGACCAGGAATGGTGTTTATGTGTATGGACAATGCATGCATGGCCCATGCATAGTATTTCCGCATATTTAATACACTATATTTCTTTTTTAAATAAATCTAATCCATGCACGGATAAATATGGCACATTATGTCCTAGTTGTAAATGGATCATGCAAGACCATACATGATAAAACCTGGTCCATGCATGCCAACATATATAGCCTTTCCACTAGAATATTTAGCTTTTTTCTGCTTTCGAAGGGTTTATGACGGTAGAGGAACTAGCCATATACAAACATATCGACACATCCACAACCAAGGTCTGGATTCCCATGATGTGGTTTCTGGAGCTGTTGCGTAAAGCCAGATCAGAAGGCCGGATCAAGAGCGACGTCGGCATCAAACACATCGTAGAGGTAAACGAAATGAAGCCATATCTGGAAAGTGGCTTCACTTTTACCATGAGAATGCCATTGACTAGCATTGAGCATCCATTGAAAAAAAGTGAAGCCTGAAGTTTTCTCTCGGTGCAGGAATTGAACGAAACCAGATCCAGATATGGGGTTCTATACAGTCACAACTGGGTCCCTCTGCCATTGGTCTACACTCAAGTAAGTAATTGCAAACCTGATATTGATATATTTTATCCATGTGCATGCATGGGGAATATCCTATATGGTCATGCATGGGGCTATAGATATGGATCATTATACATTTATTGCTAGATATGAGCATTGCATGGTTAGATACATAAATGGGACATCATACATGCATAGATTGATATGGGACATACATTGTACATGCATGGTTATATACATGCATGTGACATTATACATGTATGGGTTGATATGGGACATGCATGCATGGTTAGATTCATGTAGGTGACATTATACATGTATAGATTGATATGGGACATGCATGCATGCGACATTATACATGTATAGATTGATATGGGACATGCATGTATGGCCATGCATTAGGCTAGAAAAGGGTCAGACATGCATGGTTATATACATGCATGTGACATTATGCATGTATGGGTTGATATGGGACTTACATGCATGGTTAGATACATGTAGGTGGCATTATGCATGTATGGGTTTATAAGTGACATACATGTATAGGTTGATATGGGACATACATGTATGGGTTGATTTGGGACATACATGTATTGGTTTATATGAACATGCATGTATGGGTTGATATGGAACATACATGGGGCTAGAAATAGCACGATTTATGGCTAGATACAATGTATGTGTCATTATACATGCATGGCTAAATATGGGCCGGTGATATTGTCTAAATATTGTGCATCACATGTACATGTATGGTTAAATATGGGACATTGCATGTGCATGTGCATGTACATGCATGGCTAGATATGGGACAGGACTTTGTAATACTAGTATGTATGACATGGGTTTGAAATGTTTTATTTGATCTTTCCAGGTCGTGACCTTGGCTGTTTATCTGTTCTTCGTCATATCTCTGGTTGGACGCCAGTATCTGGATCCGGCCCAGAAATACGAGGGTCACAAGATTGACCTCTACGTTCCAATTTTCACAATCATCCAATTCGTGTTTTATGTGGGATGGCTCAAGGCGAGTTTAAAGAAAACGAGCTTTATTTTATAATTCATGCATGCAATCTGGCATTTTAAATAATGATTATTTAATTTTTTTTTTAAATATGGCCATGTATGGGCTGCAGGTGGCTGAAGGTTTGTTCAACCCTTTTGGCGAAGACGCCGATGATTTGGAGGTCAACTGGCTCATCGACCGCCATGTCAAGGTCAATGTTTGGAATTTTTATTTATCCTGATCTGAATTATTTGAATAATATGATATCAAATTAATTCTTGTGTTTACGCCATATCTGAAGACGTCATATCTGCTGCTAAACCAAGTGAGATATCCTACTTCATTGACTCACAATTTTTCTGATAAAGGAGAGATACAGAAACCGGCGAAAAGGTATGTGAATTACTTGTAGTCATGCATGCATTTGCGGTCATGCATGACCATATACAATACATGTACGACTTTTAGCTAGACTAGAAAATGGCTTGTTTTAATTATTAATGTTGTCCATGCATTGCTATGTAGGACCTTTGAGATGATGAATATGGATCATGTGCATGGACCATGCATGCATGCATGGATGGATATAAATATACGACTTTGAAAGTATTGATATGGTCCATGCATGGCAATGTAGAGCCTTTAAAATTAATAATATGGTTCGTACAAGACTATGTAGAACCTTTGAGATGAGAAATATGGTCCATGCATAACTACACTCATGTTTGGCCTATCAAAGTTTATTAATGATCCATGCATAGCAACATACATGAACATATATGGCCTATCAAAGTTAATTAATGATCCATACATGCATGCTACATACATGTTCATACACTGTATATGGTCCATCAAAGTATAACAATAGTCCATACATGGCTACATACATGTACATGTATGGCCTATCAAAGTTTATTAATGATCCATACATGGCTACATACATGTTCATACACTGTATATGGTCCATCAAAGTATAACAATAGTCCATACATGGCTACATACATCTACGTGTATGGCCTATCAAAGTTTATTAATGATCCATGCATGGCTACATACATGCACATGTATGGCCTAACAAAGTTTGCTAATGATCTATGCATGGCTACATGCATGTACATATACAGTGTATGGCCTATCAAAGTATAACAATAGTCCATGCATGGCTACATACATGTACATGTATGGCCTATAAAAGTTTATTAATGATCCATGAATGGCTACATACAAGCACATGTATGGCCTATCAAAGTTTGTATGCTCGTTGAAAGAATAAGCTTGCGACATACATGGCGTCCTTTTAAATTATTAATATTGGCCCACGCATGAGCATACATATGTGTATATGGCGATTCAAAGGTTAAGGAATGTCCATGCATGATGACAATGCTGTTCGAAGATTAATCATGGCCCATGCATGTCCATATATGACCTTTTAACAGTTGAATTCATATCCGTTTGATCAGGAACTGGACGTCCATATTCGGCATGTCCAAAGAAGGGCCTGTCGTGCATCGGACAGTGGGCACTCGTGAAACCCTGATGACCTACGAGGCCTTGTCGAAAATGAACAGGGGTCAAGATGTCCAAAAACATAAAACGCTGAAGATGTCAAGCATGATGTCAGCGAATTAACATTTGATCTGGCTTGATCGAATAACTGATTAGTTAACGAAGATTGTTAGGGTAAAAAACCTTAATTTTTAATTAAACTGTAATATATATGTGTTTGCGTTGAATCAAAGTTGTCGATTATGCCTGAAGAATGTTTTTCAATTCAATTCAACTCAGTACCCTACAGTCAGCAAACAAACGGTCTTAAGTCAGGCTTAAGACCTGCTCAAAGTGAAGGCTTATCTTATCTTCCAATCTGCTTTGCAAATAGAAAGACTTAAAAGCAAACATTTGCTTTGGCATTAAGCCAACTCGCCTTTTACTCAAAGAGATGCTATCATTTTTTACAGAAATTTCGGTTTACAGTGAAACCTGTGAATAGCACATCCCATTGGGACCGAACCATGGGATGTGCTACTCGGAGGGATGTGCTATATGAAGGTTCAAGCTAATGTGATGACCATAATGAATGGGATATTATTATCCTAATGAAGATGCACAAATAAATATGTTGCAATTTTTAAACGGTTTTTAACATAAACAAAACCCGAAAAATATGTATAGAAAACAAATGTTTAGGGTCTCATACAACTGCGTCTATGTAGATGTAGCCAATTTTGCTTAAATACCTTTTCGAAATGGTAAACGTGCATTCACTATATGCTAATGTGTTTTATTTGACATTTATACCTCCTCATTTAGGGATTTCCCATTGGGTGAAATTTCATCGTTGCATTGCTTTTAAGTACGCTCTTCGCAGGTAAAATCGTGATTTTTGTCCCAAGAAACCAGTGCGCATGTTGCGTTTTGCAGGAAATACGCTATATGGAGGTAGTTTGTTATATAAATTCGATACGTGCCGACTGCGAGGGTGCGTTACTCCTAGGTAGTACGCTATATGGAGGTAGTTTGTTCTATAAAATCGATACGTGCCGACTGCGAGGGTGCGTTACTCCTAGGTAGTATGCTATATGGAGGTAGTTTGTTCTATAAAATCGATACGTGCCGACTGCGAGGGTGCGCTACTCCTAGGTAGTACGCTATATGGAGGTAGTTTGTTCTATAAAATCGATACATGCTGACTTCGAGAGTGTGCTACTCCCAGTCCGTACGCTATATGGAGGTAGTTTGTTCTATAAAATCGATACGTGCCGACTGCGAGGGTGCGTTACTCCCAGTCAGTACGCTATATGGAGGTAGTTTGTTCTATAAAAATCGATCTGTGTACGACTGCGAGGGTGCATTACTCCCAGTCAGTACGCTATATGGAGGTAGTTTGTTCTATAAAAATCGATCTGTGTAAGACTGCGAGGGTGCGCTACTCCTAGGTAGTACGCTATATGGAGGTAGTTTGTTCTATAAAATCGATACATGCGGACTTCGAGTGTGCTACTCCCAGTCCGTACGCTATATGGAGGTAGTTTGTTCTATAAAATCGATACGTGCCGACTGCGAGGGTGCGTTACTCCTAGGTAGTACGCTATATGGAGGTAGTTTGTTCTATAAAAATCAATCCGTGTACGACTGCGAGGGTGCGCTACTCCCAGGTAGTACGCTACATGGAGAGCTCTTATTCGCAGGTTTCACTGTATATAAACCTTTCTTTTGAAATGACGGAGAAATTTCACGAATTTCTGATATACGAAAATCGCTCGCAATCTCGTGCGTTCGTTATGCGGAGAGGTCCGCTTTTACGCAGAGAAAAATCGCTTTTACGCGGAGAGAGCATATGCGCTAAAGCTGCTTTCGCTGTATTTTGAGTACCCCTTAAATAAGCGGTTAGAATGTTTTAAGATATTAACTCTGGATTAAGATCGATTGAAAATATGAATGTTACGACACAGCTTTGTCGGTGGTTACAAGTACGAAATGTCGGTTAGCAACGCGCGTCGACGTAGTTTACCCATGTCGAATGACGTCACGTTACGCGTCATATTACGCGACGTTAAGGATATTACATGCTCATTATTACATTCCAAAACAATTGGCATAAGTAATTAGTAAAAAATATTTTCCTCGTTAACAACCCGAGGTTTTGAACTCCGCGTTAATTATGAAATTAATTTGATGAGTCGATATTTTAACATCGGATTCCAGACATGTAATTAGCGGGGATGCCACAAGGTGTGCAAGTGGGACGTCCAGAGTGTCATGCGCAGGATGTTGGACAATGTCCAGGTGAACAGACTTCCGCAATGGTATGCGGACGTATCGATTAATCGTCGATTAATTAATGGATGAATTATTTAAATAAAATGCGAGGTGATTTTGAAAGATCTCTTCGCTGAAATCCTAAATCAGGTTGAGACAGGAATGCTTTATTTTTAACTTGCATGTTTATGTTATATAACTTTGTTTTCTTAGATTTCTCAAATTTTGTTTTCTTAGTTTTAAAGCTTTGTTTTCTCAGTTTTTTTTTTCTTAGTTTTAAAGCTTTGTTTTCTCAGTTTTTTTTTTCTTAGTTTTAAAACTTTGTTTTCTCAGGTTTCTTAGTTTTTGTTTTTTTAGTTTTAAAGCTGTCTTTTCTCAGTTTTCGTTTTCTTAGTTTTAAAATTTTGTTTTCTCAGATTTCTCAGTTTTTGTTTTCTTAGTTATAAAACCGTTTTCTCATATTTATTAGTTTTTGTTTTTTTAGTTTTTAAGCTTTGTTTTTTCAGATTTCTCCTCTTAGTTTTAAAACTATTTTCTCACATTTCTCCATTTTTGTTATCTTAGTTTTAAGTTTTGTTTTCTCAGGTTTCTCAGTTTTTGTTTTATTAGTTTTAAAGCTTTGTTTTCTCAGTTTTTTTCTTAGTTTTCTCAGGTTTCTCAGTTTTTGTGTTTTTTTAGTTTTAAAGCTGTCTTTTCTCAGGTTTCTCAGTTTTTGTTTTCTTAGTTTTAAAACCGTTTTCTCATATTTATCAGTTTTTGTTTTCTTAGTTTTTAAGCTTTGTTTTTTTTAGATTTCTCCTCTTAGTTTTAAAACTATTTTCTCACATTTCTCCATTTTTGTTTTCTTAGTTTTAAGTTTTGTTTTCTCAGGTTTCTCAGTTTTTGTTTTATTAGTTTTAAAGCTTTGTTTTCTCACATTTCCCTTCTTAGTTTTAACACTGTTTTCTCACATTTCTCAGTTTTTGTTGTCTTACTCTTAAAGCTTTGTTTGCTCAGTTTTCTTATAGTTTTAATACTGTTTTCTTAGTTTTCTCAGTTTATTGTATTCTTAGTTTTAAAACTTTGTTTTCTCAGTTTTTTAAGTTTTTGTTTTCTCAGGTTGTTTTATTCTTGGTTTTTAAAGTTTTCTGCTTTCTCAATTTCAAGCATTTAATAACTTTTTTCTTCATTTTTAGTCTTTATATTTATTTTATTGTAGCACTTTTTTTTTACTCATTGTTTTAATGCTCTAATGTTATTTATTTAATTAACAAAAATATGAATACAAATATTGTTTTTCACTATTTAATTTGGAAAACTTCAATTACTTTTTGTAAAAATGCAAAATTAGTGTATAGATGAAACATTTTCCTCAATTCCATTGTTTGATTTAAATTAACACAATGTAACAAGGAGCAATTGACTTGAAATAATACTTTGCCTGAGCTGGTAATGACATAATGCAATTCAATATTTATTTTACCAGTTTGTGGGGTTTTATTTTCAGAAGAATAACACGTTTTTCTCCTTTCGTTTGCATTTAAATAAGTAGTTTGCAACAAGATGTCAATTTACGACCTACAAAGCGCAAACATTCGAAGGAGATATGACCAGTTTCCGGAAAATCAAAATGTAGGGAATCTCGATGAATCTACATCCACCAGTTGTTAAATGTAACACTTCTTCCTGACATGTCATTTAATATTTTCTGTCACTTCCTTTTTTCACTTTTCCATCTTTCTTCCTCTCCTTCCCATCTTCTTTCTTAATTTAACATAATTTTCTCTCCTCTATCTCCCTTTCTCTCTTCACTTCTCATCTCCCCTTCCAATTATCACCTCTCATCTCCCTTCTCTCCTTCCCCCTTATCATTCAATTCAATGCATCTCTCCTTTCTTTCCTTTCCCCTTATCACCTTTTCCATCTCCCCTTCTTATCATCTCTCCCTTCGCCCCTTCTCCTTATCGTTCAATTCAATGCATCTCTTCCTTCTCTCCTTTCCCCTTATCACCTTTTCCATCTCCCCTTCCCTTCTTACTTCTCTCATCTCCCCTTCCCCTTATCACTTCTCCCATCTTTTCTTCAACTTATCACCTCACATCTCTTCTTCCCCTTACCTCTCTCAAATCTCCTTATCACCTCTCCCATTTCCTTTTATCACCTCTTTCATCTCCCCTTATCACCTCTTTCATCTCCCTTCCCTCTATCAACTCTCTCATCTTCCCTTATTACCTTTTTCATCTCCCCTTCTCCTTATCACCTCTTACATCTCCACTTATCACCTATTTTATCTCCCCTTCCCCTTATCACCTCTCCCTTCTCCCCTTATCACCTCTTTAATCTCCCCCTCCCCTTATCACCTCTTCTATCTCCCCTTCCCCTTATCACCTCACCCTTCTCCTCTTATCACCTCTTTCATCTCCCCTTCCCAATATCCCCTCTCCCATCTCCCCTTCCCCTTATCACCTCTCCCTTCTCCCCTTATCACCTCTTTCATCTCCCCTTAACAATATCCCCTCTCCCATCTCCCCTTTCTTTTATCGTTTCTCCATTCTCTAAATTTCGAAATTTAATCTTTTAAGATGTGAGCATTTTAAAAATTTAAAACTTGGTTTTGATGAAATTAAAATTGTAAAATTTGTCTTTGAAAACTGCTTTAAAGTTTGCAGTTGGTTTTAGACAAATTTTTCTAAAATTTCATTAAAATTTCAATTGTTTTTTTTTTCCTCTATTTTGTCTTTTTTCACCAAATGAAATACTGATTTCGATGTTCTGTTCTAACTTTTGTGAAAATGTCATTTTATATCTAGACATATAATTAATCACAACCATCTGCGACTCATGTTGAAATGTGCGGACAAAAACATTTTCACATCTGTTCAAATTTTCAACTTGCAAAACATGCAGCAGTTTTGACTTTTCGTGCTTATTTCACATTAGCTGCACAACTAGCTCTCCAACATGGGATTCAACTGAGAAGGTAAAAATTGCGTGCCAAATATTGGATAAAATAATTATTTTTACTAGATTTACTAACAGCTACTATTTGTATTTCATTATTATTTGTGTTTTAGACGTGTTTTAGGTATTTTTTTACCTCTTACTGTACATAATTTATCCAATTTTTATCCAATTAATCCTATTTGGTAAATTTGGTTTTTACAAAATGCCTAGGTTGAAATGTATTATAATCTAAGATAAAATGGGCTTTCAGCGAGTTTTCAGCTAGGTTAAAATGGGCATTCAGCTTACAGTATTAATTCAGCTTATTTAAAATCAGCTTTCATCTAGGCTGAAATTGGATTTTAGCTGGGTTGAAATAGTATTATAATCTAAGATGATTTCAGCTAGTTTTCAGCTAGGTTATAATGGGATTTAAGCGAGTTTTCAGCTAGGTTAAAATGGGCATTCAGCTTACAGTATTAATTCAGCTTATTTAAAATCAGCTTTCATCT
>JAQGCC010004380.1:0-13282 GCA_034698905.1 Xestoiulus laeticollis | reverse complement strand
CTTTACATTTTCCGAACATTCGCGAAATACACGTTGAACAAATCTCAGGCGTTGGTTCGCTGCCCCGATAATCTTTGCTATAGTGATACCCCTCTTAGATAATCAAATTGGGCGGATTAAAAGATATCGCCCCAGGCCACACTATAGGCTGGAAACGCGCGTTTGGCTAGCCTCAAACAGGGCATCGAATTTAATTTAAATTCTAGAATTATAAAATTAACACATTAATATCTCGTGCGAAAATTCTATTATAATTAAAAGCCTTGCTTGAGGCTAACCAAACCCCCGTTTTCAGCCTAGTGTGTTCTGGGGCTTAAGCCAATAGTAGATGTTATAAGGTAAGAGGAGGTTAATTATCACTATTACCCCAAAATTGCATCTGGCCTGAAATATTTTATAAACTACAAGAGATTATTATCTAAGATAATTAAAGGGGTAGATTAATTTTGCAGTTATTCATTTTAGCTATTGCTAAAATAGAAGATGGCTATACTCAATTGCTCGAGTATAGTACGCCGTTTGAAGCATTTATTGCCCTCGTCAATGTCACTGATTGTAATTGCAATTCCACCGAGAAATTGCAAATACCCTTTTCTTCATTTATTAGAAGAACCATTATATTACAACTTCCCACTAAATGTATAGAAAAAAAAAGATACGCCTAATGGTCTTTTGATGGTCCTCTCACAGAGATATACATTTCTAAGTATTATGACAAAATGACTGTTTTCAACACCATCAGGCAGACGCTGGCAATAATTCACCATTTTATTATTGCATTCAAAGTTTTATGACCACCGTGAATATGGTCCAAGAGTATAGCCAGCGAAATGCTATTTCATCATGGGAGGATAGGGGTGGATACGGACATACGATCTGCTGATGTTTGATGGAAATTGAGCGAACATACTACGAATTTACCAATGGCAAAGTAATGACAAGCACTGAGAAAATATGGGATGAAATAAGGCAATAACGAAGAAAATCTGGAACCACATCGATTATAATTGTTGTTATCGGACATTATTAGAAAGACACGCTATAAAACCTATGTTATCATTTTAACTATTGCAGCAATATTAGATTTATTTATGAAAGTAATGAGAATTCTGAAGATTTCAAATAAGAATTGGAAGCCAATGAAAGAACTACAGAATACAGTTTCTTAAAAGTTGTACCTTGCTCTCTATATAATGTAATCCTTTTCAAATAACTGTACATATGTACAGTGACGTTTTGATTTTTTGGTATTAATCCATACAATTAAAATGTGAAATGACTAACACATATTATTCAGCATTAATTCTGGATGCCCAAAAGTTATTACGAAAATTAAGCAACCGGAATTAATACTGCCTTACGCTATATCACCATTACCTAAATCTAAAATAAAGAAAATAGAATTTTGGTTTGGAATCCCATTACGATTTCTGGTAATACTCTGGTTATGCGCTTCTATTACAAGGTATAGGGCAATAGGCCATCGCAAGAGGTCATGTCACATGTGTGCCATTATGTGGTCTGCATGCTATGGGCTAATCACCATTGCTCTAATGTCTCATACATTATCAAGACCAATAAGAACATGTACTTTTTAAAGTTAATATCGTATAAAAAATAGACCATTCAAAAGCTATTATCCCAATATACATTAGAAGATGACATTAAATGTAATGATCCACACAACATTTTACTACTAATCCTGCCTGAATATTGCGCAAACAAATAAAATTGACAGTAATTTTCCAGGAAGTTGTATTGTTTACAATTCAGCATACTGTATTTCATTCGGATAATTAATTTGAAATCCTTCATGCATGCTTTAAGGTTTTTGCATCTCCAACATCCACAAATTTATAGAGCAATTAAAACGTGCTGTGAATTAACAAATGATGTGTCATAGTGTCATTAGTGTGTTTTCCAACTCTACAAAAAAATTCAATTTTTTTAAGGGCACATTTCAGCAATAAAAAAAAAGGTCAAATCGTCTTCAAACATCCAGCTTGACACAATGTGCCCTATAGCAGTTTTAGAAACTGCAATCCTCACAAGTGACATTTCACTAAATGGCTCCCAAGTATTACTATTTACAGTCAACATTAAACTCGAGTTAATTAAAACGTGATATAAAGCCTAGTGGAAATGACATCAACGCTTCCTTTATGACGTTACCATTTTTTTTTAACATTGGACCAATAGACCACCAGCAAAATCTAGTTTCAGAGCTGCACATACTGTAACTATTACAACACACCAACATATTATGATAATGCTACGGTTTTCAGTCTGGATCCTCTTTTTATTGCCCTCATAAAATTTAAGTTTATTTGCAACACTAGCTTCTGTAGGCTTTTTGAATACAATTCCTGGCTACAAGTACAGTTCATTTGTTCCACCTAGTCTATAGGTGAGGAAAAACATAAAAAAACTCCATATTTTACTTGTGGAATATGTTTCCAGATGGATCGTTATACATTACGATATTCAGGTTTCTGTGAAACCATGCTCGTAAATTCTATGTCGATTTTCGTTCATTTTTATGGTCTTATATCCTACCTGATATGTCGACCACCTGAAACTAGGCTGAAGAGCCTTCTCCAGGGTGGTGAATAAGTCGGCCAACGTCACGATAAGGTTGGTGCCCTGGATGGGCAGATCATTACTATTCAACTTGCAATTCTTTGTCTCGGAGATCGACTGAAGATATACGCAGCAGTTTGTACGGAAAACGATAATTTGACTGCTTCAAAGACACTTTGCTATTCGTTAAAGGACACTTTGGGCGAGCCTGGCTTTTCATGCACGTACAAATCGTCCCTCTCAAGCAAAGCAAAACCCTTACAACTCCTCCCTGATCCACCTCAATCTTCTAGAGGTCTTATAAAGACGATAATAAAATGATGTTGATGATGATGATGACGATGGTTGAAAATATGGAGGCCTGTAAAAGAAAAGGTACATTTTTACGCCTATGCGAAGTAAAAATCACCTTATCTTTTAGTTTTATTCAATCAGGATCAACACGGAAAAAGAAATTTCAAAATCTCCGAAAGTTAAATACAACAAAATTTAATACTAATAATTTAATCCAAATTTAATGGAACCTAGGACCAAAATAAAAGGGTCCCCATATATAAGGACCGAATGCCCTTTGTCTCCCCTTCCCCTTTTGATTGTAAATTTTACAGAGACGTACAAAGACAATTGTGGGGTTGTTTTTTGTCCTCCGAACAACTTGGTCTCAAGTTTACTTTTAAACTGTTTTTGGATTCTCTAACCCTTGTAAAAAGCACCCTGAATAAAGTTCAGTTCGCTACTCAAAATTTGTTTGAGTCTTTTCTTGATTTTTGGCCGAATTTGGAGTCCCTACTCCAAATTAGGCCCACTGGACCCACGTGACTATTGGGACGAAATAAGACTTCCCATAGCAACGACCTTCTAAAAGGCTTTTGATAGGACTACGGTCTCTCTTACAAAGTAAGTCGACCTCAATTAATAAAACGTATAATTTATTATTACAACCCAGTCTTCAATAAGCGCACAACGTCTCTGTTGCTTTTGCCTTCATCGAGTGATAATAAGAAATGATACAAAGGAAATATGTTACAAAATGTTACAATAATTTTACACAATAATGTGCCAGGAAGACGTGTAATATAAGCCTCGATAATCCAACACCATATGACGTACGTACACCAAGCACGGTCGGATTATCAAGAAAATGTCGGATTAATGGAAAGTTTTGTTGATACATGCATGCTGTACACTGTAGTAATGTATTATTGATTGTGCACTGTACTCCTATTTTGCATATTGTGTAGCTTAAAACTATGCAAACACACAACAAAACTACCAGAATACCAATTAAGCTGTTAATTTGTAGGATATTGAAAAGAAAAATATTCGCATTAGGAAAAGTGTTGGATTACTAAGTCAAAGTGTGTAGTATTATCGCAAGGTTGGATTACCGAGAATTGAGATGTAAACGAGCACTATATATTGCAAAGGGGTAATATGATCAGTAATATGGACATGTGTGTAATGAGACCCCAGAGTTTAACTTTGAATTAAGGAACCCATATGGAGGGAAATTCAAATCGGATTTGTGAACCTGGCTAAAGTGATAATGATATGGTAATGGTAATCACGTGACTATTTTGAAACTGATTCCTATAAAGGGCAAGTTATGTTCAAATTGCTTTATAGAACGATATGAACAGTCAGATTTTCAAATATATTTTTCTTAATTACATCTCTGCAATTACTGAAGTGAAAACTGTATTGGTTTTGGTAGAGCACAAGAAACAGCTACATGTATATAACAGCAAGCTAGACTCACGTCATAGGGCAGGATGAGATAGGAAGAGCGGAAGGAGCACTGTCCAATTTTTAGAGAAATTATCCCGACAACAGCAATTATAATGAACGATGCAGTATATAAGGCACAAATCATAAACATCATTAAGAACAGTGCTGATAATAACTCGTCAGCATAAGTGACATTTGCATTAATCTTGTTCAGTGCTAACTCAATATTCCTAAAACGGGGACAGTTTGTGTACTTTCCTTTCAAGTCTATTACCGTTATAGCCTTTACATATACTCTTGCTATTTTCTGCATCGTAAAATGCGCATTGAAAATTATAAAATGCACAGAAGAAGAAGCAATTTTTTCCTTTTTAATGCATGTATTTACCTTTGGACAACTTCCAAAGGGCTTTTCAATGCCCTAAAGGCCTTCACCATGCGAGGATGTTTGCTCGAATGTATTTGCTTGAATTAATCCCAACCATGACGTACAAATACATGAACATTGCATCGCCAAAGGCATGCATATACGCCATTTCATACATAATACATTTTCCAATGTAATCATGCGTTATTTTCAATTTGTGTGAGGCTTTTCGCCAAAGAAAAGGCCAGGCATCGTCTTTTATCATCATTATATTGAACAAATCGCTACAAACGCAATTTCAGGTTGTGGTTCGAGACAAGAATGGAAATGATCATTAGGGCCAAAAGATATTCCCTCTTCGAGGATTGTCAACCTTAGGATGAAATTGGTCTCTTGCACTAATCCGCATCAGGCGATCTTCCTCCAACCCTACACCAAACTGCATTGTTATCACCAAGGTGAATTCAGGATTAAGAGCATTATAATGACCATCCTTTTCAGTTTTAAACGTCTTTGTTGGATGATTGACGAAGGAAAATATGCCTATACATACATTGCATTCGCCTAAGCGGTAAACAATGTGTTACTAATTTTAACCGAAAAGGAAATGGTTTTTCTATATATAAAGATAACTGGACATAGGAAATGTTAGTATAGTATAACATGTCTATATACATTGAACACTCATGGAGAAAAAGTGTTAAGTTAAATAGGTGATATCACTGTAAGAAGGTATGCTATGAATAGACAATTTTTCTGCAATAATGTGTTTAAAGTTTTGGTGGGGCCTTTACACGAGAAAATACAACATTTAAGTACATGTATACGTACACTGGTTCAAATAAAGCCATGTTTAATAGTTGAAATGCCTGAATTGTTTAATGATCAAGTTCATTGTTTGGAGAGAATATTATAATTCCAGGACCGAAAAGATTGTACAATATATATAGCCTACAACGTCTTCAAGGTATACATTGTAGTGGTGTCCATTGTATCAAGGTCGGTCCTAGTGTTACTTTTAAGGGAGTTGTCCTAGACCATCCAGAAATATTCGTGTTATGGAGGTGCTCACTTAATTTGTAGAGTTATTCAATGTGACAAGTTTCAAACGTAATAATACAGGAATATGGGTATTTATATAAATCCTTTGCTGAATGTGATATATTAATTTGTATGAATAAAGTCTCACAAGGCGATCAAATGAACTTTTATCATTTGGTTCATTATTAAATGGTACCTTGATTATATAGTCAAAGTATACTAAAATCTTCAGATTTTTGATCTTCAGATAATTGACCGATCAATTGTTGAAAATAGCATTAAAACAGACCATGTAGCCTAATCCGTAAACTAGTTGTTCCTTGTTTAGTGCAGCGCATAATTTTAAAACCCACAAAAATTATAACGAACATATACATTATACAATAAAATATTTGAAAATCTTCTATTATATATTCAAAAGTATTGGTACGTTAATTATGAAACATATCCTTTACTAATGTTTAAAAAAAGCTCAACCTATACATGCTGTTTTATCATGCATGCATAAGTTATAATAATTGAGTCTAGCCATTTGGGATAATAATATAACAAACATTAAGCAAACATAAACAAATTGAGGAATTAAAAGAAATCATCATAATTAAGGAAGTAAATCCCGTTTAATTTATCATAAGTTTATATTGATTTGTATAATCTCGGGTTTTAGAAGATTAAGAATGCAATATAAATTTACTATAGCAACGAACTGTATGACATACATGTAATTCATCCGGAATTAAACACGAGGAATTAATTGCCAATCAACAAAGGGATTATAAAATTGAATTTATTACTTTTAAACAAGAACATTTTAAAAAAAACTATGTTTTAAACAAAACATATATACGGTGTCTATATATACAATTATTTGTAAAACATGCCAATATATACCATGCTAATGCGGTGCTTCTTTGTACCGGTCGATTTTAAGGGAAACAGCACGATAAAAACACATTACAACTCATAAGCTTCTCGTACAATATTTAACATAACAAATTTTGTTGAATTATGTCTTTGTTGCGTGGAATGTTAGCTCTAAAAGTTCACACATAATCATTAACCATGCATGCACAATCAATGAAAACAATAGCAGCGTTTATAAATAATATTTTTGTAATTAAAGAGGAACCCGTTGGATTATACTAACATACACAACAGGCCTGTACGTCTGCCCTTTATGCCAACATAGGATGTTGCCTAGGGCACTTAGCTTAATATATCCAGGAAGCAATCTAACAATATATACATTTTATATATTTTTAGTGCTAATGCTATGTATAATTTCATTCTTGATATAGCACAAGATATATTACCTAGTGAAATTTATGAAAATTTCAATGAAATTCCAGGAAATTAATTAAGACGTTCATGTACTTTCTCCAGTATAAATAAAATATATCTTAACCATATAACACGTATACAGAAAATTCAATTTCCAATGTCTTATATGTAACACATATTGCGCATCATTAGAATGAGTGCAGGTGCTTAACAAAACAACTGTTTATAATAAACACAAAAATTGTTATAATATCAACAATAGAAGAAACTAATATTAATTGGAGCGAAAATGTTAAGACTTGCCAAAGGCGAATGGATCCAACAGATACATGTACATGTAATCATCAAATAGGCACCAATTAAGGCTCTTTAAAAGCTATTAGCTTAGTAAATGGACTTTACAAATTCGACCATGTAGGAATTGAATATGAAAGTCTCATACACCACCAAAGGGAGCAGAATATAATTTAACGTTAGTAATGATAAAAATAAGACACATGATTTAATTATCAAATAATGTTAATTTTGTGTTCTTACAACAAAATATTCATTCCAGCCACTGGTACCATTTGTACTTAAACTTATCATTCTTTAATGCTCCATAGCTTATAATTACTTTCGATGAGTATACCTGATTGGTTTGATTAAACATATATTTGATTTGAATTAAACAACCGGAAAATAAATTGTTTCGTTTCGCAATTTTAAAATCATTCTGGATCAATGTGCTATAAATATTTTCAAGAGGGTTTGGAGGATTGGTTGAACCAGATCCATAAAATGTATTATGATGTACCATAGGAAATGTCCTATAGCTATTACGTTCAGTTATATACCAGATGTATTTGTAAATAAGGCATAAGCTTATAGAGTGAGGCATTTATCGATTGTTTGGCAATATAGAAGAGCGATGCTATAAATCCTGCAATAGAATAAGACTAGTTTTTGATCAAAAACGTTCACGCGTGCGCAAAGTTATAAATTCAAAGTATCAGAATGGCCGTTGTTAGTCATCCAGAAGTTTCAGTATGTATACATTATATAGCTACGCGATAGCCAATACGAGCGTGAATGACATCTTGCTGCCAGATTCACCATGAATTTTCGATGATTTCATATCGTAACGTACATTTTGGGGATAGGTTATCAAGCGGTGGAAAAAAAGGTCTATGTCAAACACCAGCAATAGATAATCTATTTACGTCCCATTTGCTACATTTATTTTCCAGCCATGGTAAACAAAAAGGCAAAATCAAGTTAAAGCGACATAGAGCTCAACATAAAATGTGTAAAGAGCAACTGAGTGAACGAAGCACGAGCATAAAGCAGAAAAAAAATGTACGACAAAATTGAATATGTCGTCATAGCGACTGGACTACTTTAGATGGGGCTACATTTTAATATAACAAGCAGAAAACAGAAGAGCAGTCAATGCTACAATCGTATTGGAATGAGATTGTGGGGAAGACTACAAATGTGGAGCACTAGCTTTAACAAGCGACAAAATATTTAATCTCATAAAAGCATCTGTTCATTCTGGTACATGTATGCATGTAATGAACAGTTTAGTATCGATAATCCGGCACCATATGATACCAAGCAATGTCGGATTATCATAAAACGTCGGATAAGCAGAGCAGGTTGAGGATACATGTTCATGCTTATATTATTTGGCCCATTGGTTTCTATTGTTGACAATAGGATCATAGAAACATTATTTTCTATTGGTTTCAATTTTTTTAATTTATTTTCAAATGATCCAGCAATTGAAGTAAAAAAAGTCTATAGAAAGCAATAAAACAAATACAATTTCTCTATTGTTTTCTATGGAATTTTTTACCAGGGTGCACTTGATTATAGTGTACATGGATGTGTTGCAAATTGTTTAGCTTTAAAATAAATGTGTAACATGTACATTAGTGTAACATCTTCGAAAATTTTGGGAAAGAAATCGAGAGTACACTGTAATTTCTTAATCACCTTAAAATAATGTCGAGTTGAATTGAATGTCGGATTACCGAGGCTTTAGCTTGGGAGAGACTGCACTGAATAAAAGTTATACAATTAGAAATTGAAATGATTATAAAAATTATTGTAAACTTATTCTAGAAACGATGATAAGGCATATTGTGTCGTGTTGGCCAAACAAGAACAAGGTCTACTCTGTACTTCCGTAATCAGGAATTTGTCCTAATTAGACAAAATAGTGACAACGTACAATTCGTGAACGGACCTATTAACTTTATCTTTCGTTTTTAATTATACATTATATAATTATAAACGTGTTGAAAATGATGGTTATATGTTTATCTAGAAGCGATCAACAGCATTATTTAATTGGAAAACTAAGATAACAACATGTACGTACGTGTTTCATTAACCTTTTCGTGGTATTCAGTGAGGAAGTAAAACTGCTGTAATTGCTTTTATTGGGATGTTTTAAAACTTAGAAATGATGAAGCCAGCTAATTTATTATCCGAACATATTGATATTCTAGTCCGAAAACAACATTGTCAGTAATAAGGCCACATTTATATAATTCTGACAACCATCGTACTAATGTATATATTTCCACCTTCCCTTCCTTAATTTGCTTGCAAAGTCATAATCCAATTGCGATTCAAACGTTAGCAATGCAAAAAACTAGGCATATTCAATCCTTGATACAGCAATAAATTAAATATTAAAACTTCTGGATGAAAAACTGAGCAAAAAGTCGACACTGATGCATACCAAAAAAAAATTGTGGTTATAGTGCATACGAGTAATACGACAACCACGTGTATATTGCAGCCTGGTATTCCCTACTCCAAACTATGCAGTATCGGTATTAAAATGAGATTTATTACAAGCATCGCGGGCAAATTGCATCTGCCTTTGGGACAAGAGAAGATTTTATATCAGAGAAATAAATAAAACGAGCGCCATAAAAAAGCAAATGCGAAACACGTCAATCTCAAAATGAGATGTAATTGAAATTTAAACTTTAATGACTTATCCTAGCTTGCTCAAGCTCTCTACTCAACGTTGATTAAATTGATCTTCCTTGAACATGATACGGGAGGGATTTTCACGTCTACTTTGCCCAAGGATCGCAATTTCAAACTCGAGGCGTATTATGTAAATATTTCTGTCACATGAGGTTTAACTTTGAGAATATTTCATCAGCAGAGGAATTTTTGTTAGAAAACCTCCCATTTGGCCTTTTCGCCAAACTTTCATATCTGTAATGGCATTAGATTTTCATCAAAAACTAAGAACCACGCAATCTTTTTGCACATACAAAACTCTAGAATAGAAATTATCATTGCTTGAAAGTTTACTAGCTTGTAATAAAAAAACTGAAATCCTAACTATGCGTGTATCAGATTTGTTCATATTTTATAACCATGGCTTTGGTGAATCATGCACAATTGCAATCTGATGTTATTATATCGAAGTTATGATGTACATTTACACATAATTTGATGTAGTTCTTTGATATAAAGGATGTGTCGTAACATTATTTTCAAAATAATTGTTATCACAAAAATGTTTCAAAATAATAACACATATTTCACATGTTAATCAACGGAAAAAAATATTCAATACATGTAACAACATCTTAAGAGGGTTGCATACCAGAATAAGCCTTTTTTTCTAAATTATATTTTAATTTAATTTTGGAAACTGTTAGGAATAAATGGAATGTACGAGGACCTAGTATAAATATTCTATTATTTATTTAAATTTTTTGTTTATGTATACATGTATATTCCATTTCATGGAAATATGTCTTTAAAGTTTAGGGTCTGTATAGGGTCTGCATGCAGTAAACTTTACAGACATATTTCTATGTAATGGAATATACTAGTACATCTACATAAACAAAAAATTAAACAAATAATAAAATATTTATGCTAGGTCCTCGTCCATTTCATTTGTTCCTATCAGTTTCCAAAATTAACTTAAAAAATAATTTAGAAAAAAAAGCTTATTCTGGTATGCAACCCTTTTTAAACAATCACCAAAATTTGTCAAATAACTTTTATAAGTTGGTCAATTTGCATTTGTTTGAGAAGCTAAAAAGGTGGCACATTTCATCTTTCATATCAATCTTAGAAGAATGTTATTAAAAGCTACATTTTTCAGGGTCCGTATGAATAGCCCTATAAAATCCAAAAGACCTACCTGCCTTAATCGCACCAGATACATCAAGGCGTGAATGATGACTATGCTGGTGATTGCCAAGATCAAATTGGAAAAATGTCACATTACATCTTGATGACCATCGCGATGTCATACATTTTCCAGAATAAAAAAAAGTTAACGCTTAACGCTTCCTCGCTTTTTTAATTAACAATTTGCATACAATGAAAGTCGTTTATCATAGTTTATTACAAAAATTGACCTTTAGCCTTTCATGTGTCACCTTAGCAATTACTAGCTCCCAAATTCCTTGAACCCTTTCCTTCCTTGGGAATAATCTTTAAAATCATGAATGAAGTCGTTATGTGCTGTCAATCACTTGTTGACAGCAAGGTTTTTATGCGGGATGTTTTAAGCAATCATCAAATTTCATTTAACAAGATCAACCTTCAAATATGTCAGTTTGCAACAAAAAAATTATTTCCATGTAATTGATTTTATTTCATAGACGCATCCTGTAGATTCATCCTCAATATACAGTACATGTAGACCAAGTGTATACATGTGCATGCGGTTCTACTCGAACCTGTGGTAGGTCATGTTAGTTTATTCGGTGCACAGCGATGCGTTCCAAAGGTGCCATTAGCACAACTTGACATTTACTTACACGATCTAACATAAATTTCCACTTTGGCATTTCAGTCAAAATTGCCATTTGCGCACATTATTTTTTTAATTCAAGCATATTTGGCAAAAGTGCTTCTTACGCGTGCAAAAAAAACCTTCCTCTATTTGCTTAAAAACTAAGCATGCATGCATAACATGGAACAATTTGCTCGCATCTAACGGAAGCAAGCTAGTCTCAGATCCATTAAGCTTCCATTAGAAATCATAATGCTTGGATTACCAAAGGGAAAAGCTATTTCAGAAATTTCATTTTTAATTCCTTATAAATTCCTCATCCCAGAATAGCGTGAACATGACAACTGCTCTAGGCGTTTCACTCATCCATGTGAATACCTTATCTATTGGTTCATTGCTTTTTAATGAGAAATTTTTGTTTTCAAAATAAATAGCAAATTCAAAGTTTTTTTTTCTGATATAAAACGCTCTACAGAACGAAGAATACCAGCCATCCTACATGTACATTATATTGCTTAAAAAACTGCTTTATGCAAGAGATGTGCAACCTTTATTTTCAAAACCATAAATACCACTAAAAATTAATTAACTGGCCTTATTCAGCTTTTAATGCCATTCTTATACCATAGCAGTATTAAGATCTTAATCATATTATTGTTTCAACCAAAAAACGTATTTCTAACTTAATAGCAAAGTTACCCCTCGTGATTAATACCCAACTTTCAGGTTTATTTATGTACATGCAGATTATGTCGTTCAGTACAAGCAATAATACGAAAATGAAATGATGCATGCGATTTTGCTGGAAAAAATTGTAAAATAAAAGATTTCGAAATGAATTTGATGGTTAAATTACATGTTAAGCATTCGATTTTTGAACATTTAATATTTATATCTTTGCTGTGTAATACTTCTTGCTCATCATGTATTAACATATAATAATTATTTAATTAGCTTATCTAATTTCGTCGATGTTACACCAAAAGTTCATAGTTAGGACATGGAGTGGCTAGTTAGCACTAGCCAAAACTGGGTGTAAAGCAACAAAAATGTTTAAAATTTAGGAAAATGTCAATTTTTTGAGTCTCTTGATGTATGCATGTATGCATGCTTTTAAAAACTGGAAAATCATAGCAAGTAAGCCAATTTGAATTAAGAATTCATAGAAACTCTTAGGCAATTAACGCTGACAGTGTGTTAATAAAGCTGGGCAGTATTGCACAAGTTATTGAAATTAAAACAAATTCTTCAGCAAAAACCATCAATGTTATTAATAAACAATGAAATGAAAAATTGTTGCCCATTCAAATTTGCTATTCCTCAAAAAATGCTCATAAATAATATAAAGAAAAATTAATAAATCCATTAATGAAGAGGAGAGAAGAACGCCTGATAATTTAGATCTTAAGAAGTAAAACTAAGAATAGTAAACACTAAGGGAACTCAGATAGATGAGCACTCCTGGACACTTGAGCACATTGAAAATTGAGCACTTGTGCCATGCATGCGCAATA
>JAQGCC010004379.1:0-13282 GCA_034698905.1 Xestoiulus laeticollis | reverse complement strand
TGCACCCGATCAGACTATAAAGATACCTGTGGAAAATACTTATATGATAGCCTAAAAATACCTAACTTTGAAACTTATTAAAAACGTTAAAAATACTTTGACATTTTTGTAAGGGTTAGCTTCAAGAAAGTAGCAAAATAATTTAATGCCCACTAATGCCTTACTCCTGATTGGTCAAAAGAAGAAGCCAAGTAGTAAAAAAGGAGGACAATCTTCCATAGATCCTCAGTCACTTTTAGCAGCTCAAATGAGTTGACTTTAAAACTGTAAACATTCAGCTAGATTGTAAGACAGTCTAGAATAGCCCTACACTCTCATGAGCACTTTTAGGCACACTCTAGTGTCCTTTGACTATCTAAACATTCTACACCGAAATAGAATAAACTTTTCTTTGATTTTTAAACTTAACCAAATGTCTTTGGTCAAATCACTATGCACGCTACCAGCAGGTACAACCTCGGCCGCATGCTCTTTCCAAGCGGAGACACGCCCGCCAGCAGCTTGATACCCGCTGCTTAGTCATTGTAAATGTTAGGAACCCTGCACCCTGATAGGATTCGAAACGAGTAAGGTTAGTATAGCAATCTGATTGGCCCACTAAACATGGACAACCCCGGACCTACCCTTCCAAACCAGGCTCCGGTTGATCCCCGACGCTCTGAAAGAATCAGAGCGCAGCTGCCCATCGTTCGTTCAGCGACGACAGGGACCGGGTGGTCAACCCCAATGAGAGTTTTCACGCCCAGGGGGCCGACCAGTAACTGGCTCCCAGGCTATTCAGGAGGGTCACCTAACTAGTGCCTTTACTGACATCCAGATTGAGTCAAAATAAACAGCGTTTTATCTAATGACCTTTAGAAAGTTTTTTGATGAGAATCTACAAATGAGAAGAAAAACTACTTTCACTTAAAAAGTGTAAGCACCTTTCAGAAGTCATCATTTGTAAGTCCATATTCTTGTAAAAAAAAGTTCTTTACAGGCTTCTAAAAGATTTTTATAACTGGATATTTGAAGAAATGCAGCCAATTTCCACGAAAACCAACTGTGTATACATGTTGTATATAAAAGCAAACCTTGTTGAAAATCTTTGGAAGACCTGTCAAGACTCCTGGAGAAGTGTGACCAATTATTGTAAATCATATACGCAATTTTCGTTAAGATATATGCCAGCAATATACATGTACCTGGAAATAACATCTAATCATCAGATTAAGAATAAGAACCAAAAAAGGAGAATGTTTGCAAATGTGGTGTTGGTATGCCAGTTGTTAAGAACTTAATTTATATTTATTTATTGTGAATGAAGAATTTATTACAACCTACTTAGTCAAAATCAAATCTCTTTCTGAACACACATTATTCATATAATATTTTTCAAATTCAATATTACTTAAAACAGAAGTTTGTAGCATGCTTCATAGATAGTGTTAATTACAGAATTCTTGCATGCATCCAATGCTAAAGACAACATTCGGAAATAGATAAATTTTCTATCCCTTGTTCGAAACTATCAAACTTGACTCTTAGAGTGTAAAACTCTCTACATCCTAGACTGTTAGGTTTTCATCTACATTGCAAGTCAAGATGGTGAATAAGCTTGGTCGCTGCCTTCAGTGGTATGGAAATCGATAATTGCTGAATAGAGGGAATGATAGAGAATTCATTTGCAGATTTCCATGAAGCTACACAAACTAGCTATTAGTCTGATTGTATGTAGTCTCCGGTGCAATCTCTCGTTAATAATAAACTGCACCGACAATGCCACTCTATTAGTCATTTGCGCCTCCATTAGCATGCGGTACTGTGAAGTTCACTTCAATTAGAACTGGCCATTCGATAGGTGAAAGGCGGCAGTGGCCAATGTAGAAAGGATCCATTTGGCGATGTTGCATTAATTGGTAACCACCTACTCATGGTTTTTGCTTTTAAAAACAAAGAAACATAAGATGCACTACTTAGAGGATGAGTGCTATTTGCAGGTTCAGATAAAGTGATGACCATTGTGACACCTAATTAGTGCGAAACTCTTTAATTCTTAGGTTTCATTTAATTGAACTACCAGCATTCAAGGTTATGGCAATAGGCCAAATGCTAACGTAATTTTTTTTTCAATGGCAAAATTTTTTGTGAGTTAAACCGGTATAATTTCGCAAATTATGCAAATTCCTTTTTCTTGTACGAGTTAGTTTTTTTGTGGTGACCAATGGGAAGAATGGGAAGAGATTTTAAAGCTCAAAATTTCCATGTTACAAGGTTTATTACATAATGACTACATTCTTTATGATACAGTCAACTCTCTTGCAACAAATCATTGGCTGCATGCATATTCTGCTGATCATCTTGGATTAGTTTATAGCATAGAATGCCTGCTTCCTCAAAATGGTAACGGAAAGCAAGAAACATTTCAGTATGTGCCAATTTTAAGTTATGGAACAACAAATGCCAAATGAAGAAATTTTAAATGAAATTGTCTTTATTAAGAGACATTCAGAATGCTTAAGAGACTATGATGATGGGGCCTTTTATCTTAAACAGTAACTATTTACAAAAAAATCACCCAACCTGGCCATTAAGTATTATTCCAGACTCAAGCATACATGTATACATCTGTCAATTTTAGTTAAAGAAAATCTTTATGAAAATGCACACGTATGACAAGGTAATAGAAGGATTTAATGTAAATAGAAGGAATAAAAGGAGTAAAGATATAAATAAACTGTTGTGTAGCAACTGTTTCAATGGACAATTTATCTGCTCATCATTTTGGAGGATTTAATAATTGCTAATACAATGAATGTAAATATTTACATGCTTTTGCAGAGGATTTCAAAAAAATAGTTTTTCTTGGTCTTCCATGCTTACATGTATTTGGGGGAAAAGAGGATTGCATATTTACCATTAAATAGGTATTATACTTATGACAAATTGCAAGTACAGCATTTGTTATGGAGCACCATTCGATATGCTTTCTATTATTTAGTCTCGCTTAGAATGTAGAGTAATTTAAGTTTTTTTAATTTTTTGTGCCAGCACTTCTTTTTCCATACAATAAAATTGAGAGTGCTGGTGGTTTGATTTTTTGTGAAAGTGCAAGTTTTTCAATTTGCATGGATAACATAACTGTCATGACATGTGCTTCAACTAAAATAATGCATGTTGTTGCATGTTTGATGTCAGTGTATTATGTTTATAATATTGCATATCCAAATCAGTGCAAAAATACCTTGTATTTAATACAAAGGGGTTTTTTGGGGAAAAACTGGCAACCCAATGTGATAATTCTCCCATCATGGTTAAACGCATGTTGAACTTCATATTGTAAACGAATATGCCAATATGCCGTAAAATAAAAATTAAATTTCTAAATTTAAGTCTTTAAAATATTTTGAAGGTTGTGAATAGGCACAACAAATATAGCCCATTCTCGCAGGCGAGAGAATAGATGTGCCAACTTTTAGTCAGGTTAGCGGAATAACAACTGAAGAACTGTCTGATATCAATGTAGAGCAGGCAGACATCGAGGATGTGGCTGATAATCCATGGCGATCATTGCCAAAAGGGTGGAGAAACTTACCTAATGTGCAGGGTGTCATTCCTCTGTTGGAGGAGTATGAAATATTGCTAAATTCCAAAGACCTCGCAACTCCTCTTCCAGAGGTACGCATCGAAACCGAAATCACCAGACCACGATGGTCGCGCCCGTATGCAACCACGGAATTTAAGAGGGGTCTTATCCGTGAGCAGTGTAACATGTGGATGAAGTCGGGTATTATAACGCATTCAAATTTGCCATGGGCATCGCCAGTGGTTTTGGTTGAGAAGCTCAACCCAGAAGGCAAAAAGTACAGACTCTTTGGAAACTTTAGGAAAATTGAATGAAGTGATAGTGCGTAAAAATTTTCCGATGCCTGTCCCGGATTATCTGCTCAACAAATTGCGAGGGAGTGACTGCTTCTCCCTGATCGATCTAAAATCAGCATACTTACAAATCCCCTAAATGGAAGAAGACACGGAGAAGACAGCAATAGTCACTCCCGACGCTTTGTACCATTTCAACTATTTGCCATTTGGGGTGGCTGTGGTGAGTCAGGCAATGCAAAGAACTATGCATGAACTCTTTGCAGATTTAGAACATAAATTACTACAAAAAATTCAAGACGATATGGGACTGCACACCAGGGGTTCAAAAAAACAACACTTGAATTTTATACGTGAAGTCCTCACTAGACTAGGAGAAGCTAAGTTGGTCATTGCAATAGAAAAATGTAAGTGTCTCCAAGGACTATCACATATCTGGGCCACGTAATCGATGGTATGACCATCTCACCAAATCCAGTTAATGTAAAAGCAATTGAAGGGTGGAAGGAATTGCTGACACCAAGACAAGTTAAGCAATTCCTTGGAGCAGTGTCAGTTTATAGGAAGTTCATACCTCATTTCAATGACAGAAGTAAAAACTTGAGATCTGTCATTAAAAAAATTGTTAAATGGACCTGGACTGAGGCAGTGCATGAAGAGTTTAAAGAATTCAAAAAAGCCCTAATTCAGCCACCCATTCTCATGCCATTTGATCCAAATTTACCAACAATGCCAGTTTATACTAGCATCTGTTTATAAACAGATGCCAGTTCCTATAGTGTAACTGCTATACTGGCACAGCTTAATGATAACACAGAGTGGTAGCTTATGCATCGCAAGCATTATCTAAGCAACAGCAACAGTGGAGTGTAACACACCGTGAATGATATTCCATCGTTTGGGGAATTTCTAAATTTGTTAAGTATTTAGATGGTCAAAGTTTTACCGTAATAACAGACCATCACTCTCTGTGCCACTTGTTTTCAGTTAAGGATGCTCATGGGAAGCTGGCCAAATGGGCAGCAACATTGCAGGAGCATGATTTCAAAATAGTATATCGAGAAGGCCGGTGTCATTCAGACGTGGACTGCTTGTCCAGATTAGGTTCAGTGAATGCAGTGAGTCAAATTTTGTTTGTAGAGGCATCCTCTGACAGAACATGCAAAAAATCAAACACTGGTCATACCAAAAGTGAAAGACAGAGTCACCTTCCTTCCTCTAGATTGCAAGGACGTAACAGAGATCTCGCAAAAGGTAGCACCAATACGCTTAATCCAGAATGCAAAAGACAGCGAGCACCATTGGAGCATCGACACCAACCAAGATGCCGACCCGCGGTCAGAAAGTACTCATGCAGAGAAAACGCCTGGACTGGTTCCATTTCAGCCAGGCGGCAGTCCACGCAACGTCCATCAACAACAAACGGTAACACCATCAGAGTCACAGGAACATGCCAAAGGGTAAACAAGACTGAACATGCCAGAAGTACACCCACCAGAAGTACCCCGCTAATCATTGCGTCCTCGGAACTTATTAAGCCGTCCACAGTAATATAAAAAGTATTTAGCAAACAATAAAGCGCCGAGACAGCACTACATTGAAGGGAAGAGTCATGTGACCAACCTTTAGCCGGGTCACTCCAGTGAGCAAAGTTAAAAAGCAATTATAGTCTGACCTAGCGGGCGAATGACCTTGCACCCTGCCACCAGTGGGGACTGTCCTGTAATCATGCAAATTCATAAAGCCATCAGAATGTGGCCAACCTTGGAGTAAAGTTAAAAATAACATATATAAGCAGAACAGTTCTCACTTGTAGGCAGGCTAGGCATGGTGCATGTGAAAGCGGTTGGCTCGGCTATTGTGTGATGGCAATATGGTGCTGTGGTGGTGAGGTGTTTTGCATTGTGTTGAATCTATTTTTATGTTTGCATTGGTCGAGCAGACATTATTTGTATTGTTGTATAATTCTATAAGTATATTGCAGAATTGTGCTATTTTAACCAGCAGTGTTTTACCATGTATATTCAAAGTTGCAAGCCTGGTTATTTGTTCAACTGTCTTAGATATTAGATAATTGGGGCTTTACTAACCCAACTACATGTATATTTTCAAGTACCTCATAGTTAATAAATAATAGAGTGTGTCCCAACACCGTTTTAGCATGCAGTAATTTCCGTGCTCAGGACATAACCAGTGCGATCGGTTACAAGTATACCTTTTTTCTTAGAGTGTAGTTACGAGACTCTGGTTATAAGCTACCAAAAGTTTAAGCAATACATAAAACAAATTTTATTATCCCACAATGATTGCATCTTAGTTAGGCTAACAACTTGTTGTGCACCCTTGTAAGCAAAATGCATTTTATCGATATCATCGAAGGTGATTCTAGCCATGAATTGCCCCTTATTTTATCCAACAAATCGAATAAACATATATAAATACAATAATTGAATTTCCAAATCCAAGTTAATCCGATATCCTTACCATTAAAATAAACTTATTCTTGAAATCGTAATGCAGAGATCTCATATACCAGCCACCCATTCTTAAAAATCGAATTGTATGAAATCTAAATCATAAGACACATTTTATCTGAAGTAGAGCGAATAGAAATGTAGTTTCCTTCTTAAGGATAACTAAAAAAATTGCATTTACATGTACGTGTGTATTAATCTTGCAAACAACCACAATTTTTCCCTACATTTTATTATGGTCGTGAGTACATGCGTTAATTACAGATTATGTTTCTAATTAATATCAGTTCATATTTGCATAGGATCGATTAAAAATGTCACTGTCAACTTTTAAAGTTGTGCAGGTAGCAAAAATGCTCCCAAAGACATAAAAATGACAAAAAAATGACGTCAATTCGTTTTTGTTGAATGACGTTTTTGGGGCCTCAAAAATGACGTATATTAAGGTGGGTCCAGACTATCCAAAAACACGGAACAAAAGCAGTGTTTTCAAAACATTTTGAAAACATGTTTTCCAAAATTTAAAGTCTGGATGCTCCGAAAAACAAAAAGCATGTTTTTTGTTTTGAAAAAGATGCTTTTGAAAGCAAAAATCTTGATCGCTCAAATGGCGGTGAGATGAAAGGGGAAAAATGTTTTAAGTTTTTTGCACATGCGCAGATGTAGTAATTTAACACTTAGTATTCTTAGGTAGTCTTCGGTGTAAGTCTATTTTATTCTCGATTTATATATATATACATATATTATTAGATTTAATACTCAATCAATCAATATAAGTCATTGTATTACACAGAAATGGCTAAATGTGCCTAAATGTTATTATTTATATGCGGCGTGAACGTGCGTTGCCGTAGCAATAGGCCTATTGTATTGCTACTGCAAAATATAAACGAGCGTACACGCCGCATATGTTTTAATGACATTCAGGAATTGTCATTACAGAATTAAATTAAATAAACAAATATATGCACACATATATTCATACATATATCATACATATATCATATCATACAATATATCATACATATATATATGCACATATCTTTGTATGACAATTCTTGAATGTCGTTATAAACATGCATCATGTACGCTGTTTTGCCGTAGCAATACAATAGGCATACAATAACTGCTCCGTGTTTTTGCTTTGAAATTAAAAAATAATGTGGACGTAATGTTTTCAGAATGCAAAAAACATCATAAGCAAGAACATGTTTTTAAAAGCACGGTTTTTCGAAATGTTTTGAAAACCTCTGCTTGTGCTTATGCTTATTGGATAGTCTGGACCCACGTTTAAACCACAAAAACGCCTTTTAGATCTAATGTATAAAAAAATTATTTTCTACTGCAATAATGACGTCTTTTTTACAACAAAAATTCGCTTTTTTACCGAAAAAAATTACTTATTTTACCGAAAATCTACCGTTTTGCCTTGCTATTAGTCAAATCGAGGTTAGTTTTTAGTATTTTTTATAGAGTGCCTTAAAGTCGTCATAGTTGAAATATTTTTGTTTAAAAACATCTTTGTGACAGAAAAAAATGACGTTTTTTGGATTTAAAAAATGATGTCTTTGGCACCCTGAAAATACGAAAAAATATATAACGTCTTATTGGCCAAAAACAAGATATACATGCATTTAGACCTAAATAATCCTACCAAAATTTAATATTGAATACTAACTGTACATCTCTTCTTTAATACAAAAAATGGCATGCTATTTATTATAAAACATGAAATATTATTAATTTTAAACATTTGAATATTCTATTCTATTTTTACATTGTATCTCCAGTTAAGCTGTTATAATGTCGAATCAAGCCAACATCTGAAATTAATAATATTTATATATTTTTCAGATAAATTCAGATTCGCTTGTCTAAACAGTTTTAAGACTACTAAATACCATTGGATGCATCGAAGGAATCCGGGTCACGGATTCTTTCCATTGCTTGCAATGGAAGCGCGCACACTTGCACGCGCCGCGCCGGTCGCTCCGCCGTAAATGCGGACCGGATTTTCGAAATGAATCTCGGCCGCATTTTCGGCAGGTCTTCGTGTACTAAACGCCAGGTGGCAGAGTGGTAGCATGCATGTTTTTTATGGCGCTTCTACCACTTGATCCCGAATTTTTTCAAAATTTGAAATTGTCCGTGGAATCGAGCGCGGGTAAAAAAAAACAAACGAGCGCGGGAATATTTTAGCATAGTGCGCCACCTGCGGGCGCATTTTGTAACAAAATGCGATGCGTGCAAGTGTGCGCATCTACTTAAGAAATGGAAATTCCTTCGATGTGTAAAGCCGGTGCGGCGTGAGTAAGTGTGCGCCTACCTATACATTGCATAAGTCGGGTATCCACCAAGCTCCTCATGATACGGTATCAATGTTGGACAAACAAATTTGCCAAAAAGTTTGCTCACCGACAGTGTTTTCGCAAACTTATGACGCGTTTTTGAGTCTTCAAAAATTATACTCGGACTCATTTCAACGATCGCTCGGGAGGCGGTCTGGATCAAAGAAAAAAATGATACCTGCTGACGGCTGAGCCGAACCGACGGCTGACGGCTCAGCCATCATGTCGTCAGCCATTCACGTTGTCTGCAAATGGTGCCAAAAATGTTCAAACAATCGTGAATCTTCATTGGCAGGAGCGCCTTATTTCAGACTCATTTTTGAGGATTTTGGTGGAGACGCGATGATACTTTAGTATAATTTTCCTCACTTCATGTTTCAGGTTTGAGTTTGTGGGCAAATTTATTTGTGCATCCATGATACCGTATCACGAGGAGCTTGGTGAATACCCAGCTTTAGAATGCAAATTAGTGATGAAAAATTGTAAGCAAGTATTAATGGTTAATCGCATAACTGTCTCAATTGTCTTTTTCTCTAACCCTGTACTTGCCCTATCATGTTTTTTCACATATGACTTCCCACATATGACCTCGAACATTTTTAAAGCTCCTAATTAAGGACAATGCTTCTCACATTTGCCCTTTCCCCAGGTGCTAATTATAACCACCTCCTTTATCGCCCCTTTTCCACAATTTCCATACTATTACTTTTTACACACTTTGACCATTCCATCATGTTTATTGCCATTTACCACTATTTCCACCCCATTATCCTCTGTTTCTCTCAAATTCCAACCCTTTATTAGCCATTTTCCATGATTCCCATCTTGTTATGGACCATTTTCTATCCCGTTTATTAACATTTTTCATCATTTCCAACTTGTTATTTGTTGTTTTTCCATAATTTCCAATCTGGTATTTGCCAATTTCCATCTTTTTTTTCGCCATATTATTTTCCATTTCCATTATATCTAAACCATTATTTACAATTATCCACTAATTCCACACGGTTATTTGCCATTCACTATCATTTCCAGCTTTTTATGTATCACGCTACAATAATGAAGCAGTGTTTATAAGGTTCAATTATTTATTTAAAAACAGCAGTTACATTATGAATCGGTTCAAACAAAGTGATGTGTCAGTGGATTCCTGATGAAGACTTTTCCACATGGTGTGCTACATGGTTGGTATTAATTTGAGACTTCTTTGTTGTTGGTTTCACATTCCATATGTGATAAACCTTCTTCTTTTGTATTCTTCCTTTTCAGGGGCCTCGTTCACTAAGTTAGGTACCTTTCGTCCAAACTCATCCACCGTGTAATTTGACCATTTAGAAGAATAGTTTTTTTCCAACAATCGCAAGGTTTCTCAAGTATTTGTCAAGGCTTTCAATCAAATCCATGGCTCTGATATAAAACTTATTCGTTCTTGTATTGTTTGTGGTGTACACTAAATGTGGTTTGTCCTTCTATCCTCCTGAGTCGTGATGATGTCTGCGCTCTCTCTTCCTTATTGGACAGGCTATGATCCTTTTCTGCTATTGGTGTGCTTTGCATTGACATCACGCTTTCTCGTACGGACATGTTGCATATGTGACCTCGTTCTTTGACTTGTCTGTACATGCATACAATGTCGGCATGATTTTGTGTTCCAGAGCGGGGCAATCGTAACCTTTTATATCATTTCCAACCATTTATTAGCTATATAAATAATATAATTTCCAATCCGGAATTTGCCAATTTCTGTCTTTTCCACCCTATTATTTACCATTTCCATTATTTCCATCTATTATATGGTATTCCAAACATTTTCAACATATTTCACCTCCTTCGTTGCTGTTTTCCACTATTAAATAATCGTTATTTACAAATTTTCACAATGCCATGTTATTTTATTGCCATTCATTCCCATTTCCACCCCTATATCCAATGTTTCACTCAATTTAAAACTGTTTATTTGCCATTTTGAATGATTTCCGTTTTGTTACTGGTTATTTTCCATTCCATTTATCGCCTATTTCGATTATTTCTACACGTTATTTGCACATTTTCACCATTTACACCAGATTATTCAAAATTTTCCAACATTTCCAGCACATTAATTTTCTATTTTCAACATTTCATCTTGATTTTACCAGTCAATTTAATTGTTAATTTTTTAAAAATTGGCTTACTACAACTAGAGTTATTCAACTTGAAAATTTATGTTCGCCAATTACAAACATTTTTACAAGCAAATTTTTCTTCTAGTTTTCTTAATTTTGAAGCTAGGGGTCCAAAGTTTGACAGCATTATAAATATTTTTATGCTCTTTAAGCACAAAATTTAGAATTTTAAAATCTGCCTATCACAACTCGAGTTTTTTAACTCGGAAATTTACGCTTGCAAATTGAATACATTTTCACGACCTGGTTTTTTTCTAGTTTTCTTAATATTAAAGCAACGGGGCCAAAATTTTACAGCATTATACATATTTTTGTGGTCTTTAAGAATGATTTTTAAATTTTAAAATCGGCCTATTTCAACTCGAGTTATTTAACTCGGAAATTTATGCGATCGAAATCAAAACATTTTTATAACCATTTTTCTCTAATAATAGCATTAAAGTAATTGACACACCAAGGCCTAAAACTTTTACTTAATTCCTGATTTTTCCAGTAGATTTAATTGATACCATATGCATTTGCCCTAAATTAAACCCATACTATATGTTTGTGTACAGTGTGCAAAAACGTGACCGGAAAGGGGAGGGGTTTGGTCCCTATAATTTAAGCGCTGCCATTGGTCATGTTTTAAACCCTGACATGCCCTATCATGTTTTTTCTGCCTATGTCCTTCCCTGAGGCTTATTACCAACTAGAGGTCGAATATTTTTAGTCACTTATTGAGGGCACCTAAATTTAACCATTACAATAGGTTTGTTTCATTGGCCTGCACTCATTGCATCTTAGTGCTACTCGGTGCAAACAGGAAATGGGCGGAGCTATCTGTTTGTGAAATCCAGTGCACAGTGAAATGGTAAACCAAAGAAACAGAAATAGATACTATAAAAAGATGGCGGCCCCCATTAAATTGGTTTAACCAATAGAGAGTGATCTTTCAGATGAGGATACTATGAAGCAGGCGATCTAGCAAACTATTCTGTGCTGCACTGACTTTACTCTAAAAAAAAGGGCAGGTTATTCCTGCCCTGGTTTGCACTGGATTTCTATTTCCTGTGTCAAAGAAACAGAATCAGTGCAGTCAGTGCAGGCCAAAGAAACACATTTACCTGCTCGGTGTTAACTGAGCAGGCCAAAGAAACAAACCTATGTTGATGATGTTTATGTGTCGTGTGCAAAACGTGACCAAGAAGGGGGAGTGGCTTGGTAGCTATAATTTAAGCACTGCTATTGGTCATTCCCCTCTCTAAAACTGCTACATAACGTCATGACACTTTCTATAAAACCTGTTCTTCCCCCATCATTCATCTGGTCAACCTTTTCTCCTTCCCTTTTAACTTATGTCTTGGTAGCATAAGAAATTTTTAATTTAATTACGTTTATTTACTAATGATATATGTTTACATTTGTTTTTCAGCTTGCAAGAACATCTCCCGATTCGATTTAGATCTCCCGAGTATGTTTTGATTTTTTTCATTATTAATTGTGAATATTCGTGCTGTTATATTTTTGAATTATGACTTTTGACAATAAATGTTTTCTACTGATAAAGCGAATACTCTGCACTTTTGATTCAATGTTAATTTCATCGTTTTAATTTGGATACGTGGTGTTTGAAATCCTGCTTTAAGGGGATCTGAACTGCATGTTTTGCTATGGGGAAATTTTAAAACCTACTTTTAAGAAAATTAATTGTTATAATACAAAAATAAAAATTGATAAAAATGCAGCATTTATGTAGCTACTGCATGATCAAACTATTAATTTTAAAAAAAATGTTACAATCATTTGGGTTTTTTAGAAAAACTTTTTCGACATCGGACATTTGCTTCAATTATAATAAATATTTCCAGAACTCCTAATATAAACTGATCTTTTTCAAGAATTTCAAACATTATGTGCTATTCAATACCACAATGGAGCAAGTGGTTTATGAAATCCATTTAAAAATACTCGACTTTTTTGTCTTTCTGTAAGAATAGTACATAATCACATCCTAGATGCAAGCAATGCATTTTACACACCTTATTATTCCACGCTAAATTAACAACTCATTTCATGTGCATTTCCATGTGAAAGAACGGGTAAAGAATAGTAAGGAAAAGTATTTAATTTTTTTAAAGTAAAAAGTCAACACATATTTTGTTTTTGTTCCTATTTTAATCATAATATTTTTAGTGCACTCTTTAATTGAATTTACAGGCAGCAGGATATCGAATTTACGGGCAGCAGGATATCGAATTAATTATAGGTCAGCACTATTGAACATTTATTTTTCAAGCATTTGACCTCCAAAGGAATCAAAACTTGTTTGGAAACAGTGCTATTAAGGGTACTCAGACAACTGTGCAAGTAAAAATTTTAGAGTTTTATGAGGTTTGAGCATTGACTTCGTGCATGCGCAGTAGTAAATTTAGGTCATGCTCAAATGCCAATCTGA
>JAQGCC010004378.1:0-13284 GCA_034698905.1 Xestoiulus laeticollis | reverse complement strand
AAGTGTCTGGAGAGTTTTTAAAAGTATCTGGAGAGTCTCTGAAAGTGTATGGAGTCTTTGATAGCATCTGGTATCTTCGAAAGAATATAGTCTTAGAAAGTATCTGGAGAGTTTTTGAAAGTATCTGGAGCCTTCGAAAGAATATAGAGTTTTTGAAAGTATCTGGAGTTTTTTTTTTAAAATCTGAAGTCTTTGAAAGTGTCTGGAGAGTTTTTAAAAGTATCTGGAGAGTCTCTGAAAGTGTATGGAGTCTTTGATAGCATCTGGTATCTTTGAAAGAATATAGTCTTTGAAAGTACATGTATCTGGAGAGTTTTTGAAAGTATCTGGAGAGTCTCTGAAAGTGTCTGGAATCTTTGAAATCATCTGGTATCTTCGAAAGAATTAGAGTTTTTGAAAGTATCTGGAGAGTTTTTTTAGAAACATCTGGAGAATTTTTTTGAAACATCTGGAATCTTTTAAAAGCATCTAAAGTCTTTGAAAGTATCTGGAGAGTTTTTTTAGAAACATGTGGAATTTTTGAAAACATTTAAAGTCTTTGAAAGCTACTGGAGACTTCGAAGTTATCTGGAGAGCCTTTGAAAGTATCTGTGGAGAGTCTTGAAGACACTAACACTTTGAAACTGACTGAAAAGTCTTTGAAAGCATCTGGAGAGTCCTTGAAAGTTTATGGAGAGTCTGTGATAGTATCTAAAAAGTTTTTTGAAAGTATCTGGTGCATCTTTTAAAAGATCTGAAGACTTTCTAAAAGTATCTGGAGAGTCTTTGAAAGTATCTGGATAATTTAAAAAAAAACTATCTTTTGAAAGCAGGATAGGATTCTTTGAAAGTGGTGAAATTGTTATGGAAAGTCTTGAGAATCTTTTGAATTAGTTTTTTGAGATTGTTTTGAAAGTATCTGGAGTGATTGAAAGTCTTTGAGTCTTTGAGTGATGGAGAGTCTTTGAAAGTGATTTCAGAATGTTTCAAAGTGTTGACATTGTTTTGGAAAGTCTTCGTAGTAGAAAATCTTTAAATGTAATTGCAGAATTTTTAAAGATAGAGAATCTTTAAAAGTACTTAAAGTGTCTTGAAAATGGACAGTGGAATCTTAGAAATTAGACTTCGGAGTCTTTGGGTAGTAATGACAATGATTTGGAAGGTATTTACAATCTTTATAGAATCTTTAAAGACAATTAGTAGTATCTTCAAAAGTCTTTGTCTAGTTTTTAAATGTCTATTTTCTGATATTACATTTTTTTAAATGTTTACAACTCACAATAAATTTATGAAAATGATATTTTAAAAACAAAATACTGCAGGCATTAATACATGTGTAAAATTGTACAATTAAACAATTTTTTATACAACATCTATGAAAACTTATAAAAATTATAACGTTAAAAACCACCAAATTCAAATTTGCAAATTTCGTAAACAAGGTCTGTTTTATAAGAATTACCCAACCTACATGTATATCAATTTCTAAGAATTTATAAAAAAAAATAGGCCTCACATGTGAAGTAATATGAGCTAGAAGGCATTTTCCTGTTTCTTGTTTTTTTTTTTAAATTTTTTTATACGATTTCATAATGAAGGTAGAAATGAATCTTAAAGCAAGCCTAATTTAATTCACTTTCATAATGGTAATTTACAATCAAAATGTAATTTAATACACGTGTACTTTTTAATGTTTAACAGTAATTTAATACAGGAAATGACGTTTGGATTTTATTTACAGGATGTGTTGTTTTGAGTCGAAATTTTTTATAATTTTTTTTAAAGAAATTACAAACTCGTTATTTGTTTAATGTCAAGGTCAATTAAAATTAAAAAAAAAGATAAAAAGATTCTCTGAAAATGACACTTGAAATTATTTTTGTTTTCCTTGTTGTTGTAAAAAGCATTTTCAGGAAACTACATTTAAAGTGAAAGTCATTTCGTGACAAGCTAATTTAATTAAGGTTTATAATTGTTGGATAAAATTACAGTTTTGTGTAAATGTCAAAATGTTTGTTTGGAGGCTTAAGAAAATATTTTCAGCAAGCAAAGTTTGTGTTAAATTTGACAAAATATCTCAAGTTTGAAATTGTATTATAAAATATAATCGACTAAATTTATAGTGTATAGAATAGTGTCTAAAAGTGAATAAAATATTTTTAGTTTTCTATATCACAACATATGATATCTAGAAAACTTTGCCCTGCGAAGTTCAGGATGTTGAATTTATAACTTTAGCAACATTAAATTTTTTTATTAAAAAACTGACCTCATTTAGGTCATTCAAACTGATGCATCACACGATGTCAAATTTCCTAATCTCTGATTTAAGTGTCATTAAATTTAACGACTGTTATTTATAATCCTTTTTTCTCTTTAAACATCAGCAGGAGAGCTCAATTTTAAAACAGATTATAGCCAGGATGAAATCCATTTCGTTACCAAATATTGCATTGAATTTACCAGAGGCAATTTTAACAAAAAATACTAAATTTGTCATTTACAAAACTTATAATTATATAAGTTTCTTAAGTTGAAAGTTTTCATTTTTGTGCAATTTTGGTGTGGGAGTTTCCTGTCAGCTTTATAAACATTTTTTTTTCACATTACTTGTTTTAGATGAAAAATCGAGGTCAACGTACTATTGTTTCATGTTGTTGCTTCTTAAATAGGTTTAAATATGGGATTAAAAAAATTCAAAATTGCATACATTAGAATAGAAGAGCTGGTTCAGAATTTAGTATCAGAAATACTTAAAAATGCTTCAGTAATATCTAAATATATGGCATATTTATGATGTCCAGATAATTAATTCGAAATTTTGTAATGTTGAATTTATAGATGAATTTCAGTTATGTGCTTACCCGTAGTGTTAGGCTCAAAATTCAGTAAATGCTAGTTTAGGCTTATTTACCATAGCAAATTAATGAACATTACACCAAAAATAACCAGAGATGCTTCAGTAATATCTAAATATATGGTTTATTTATGATGTCCAGATAATAAATATGATATTTTGTAATGTTGAATTTATAGACGAATTTCAGTGGTGATTTTACCCATATTGATAGGCGCACAATTTAGTCAATGCTATTTTTTTTTTGGCAAATTTACATAGCAAATTTATCGATACTTAATATATAATTTCTCACAGGAAACCCGTGTGTAAAATATGATTTTTCTTACATTTTTATACATTAATTAATTTCAAAATTACACGTAGTACAGTAAAAAAAAATACAGTAAAAAAATATGAATTTTATTTCTGGTGCCAAAATGGTTATCCCTGTGTTTGATTTTTTAAAATGTAGACTTAATTGAAGTTAAATTAAAAACTGATTTAAATGCCTTGTTAAATGTATTTGATCAATCAAGCGTTAAACAAGTAGTAAACATCAATTTACTCATTTGTAATTAAATATTTTTCTAAAAAACATTCTGCTAAAAAAACCATTCTGTTTAATTTACAGACATATTGTCCGTGAACCAATTAGTTCTTTTCGACATTATACTAATGAACAATTCAAATAAGTGAAATAATAAAGGTCAAACAAGATTCCTAAATCTAAGAATTCAGTGAACAACCTATTTATGTAAATAAATAAGCTTAACTTTAATTTGTCACTGACAATCCTGTCTTGAATTATTCATTTCTGGAAAGCTACTCGAGTATAAATTATACGATGTTAATTTCAGTCAAATCGACATTGTATTGGTGAAATTATCTAAAAATTTCATAAATTTATCACATAAATCCATGCTTAAATCAACATTTGTTATAACAACTATTTGCAATACATTTCCCCCAGCTGCAAAAATTGAAAGTATAATTTATGAACTTATCAAAAAATGATCAAAAATAGTCTTGTAATTTCCGAAAATAGTGTATGGTTATGATAGACAAATAATGTTGTTGAAATTGTATTGTGTTGAATTTAAAAACGAATTTCAGTGTTGAGTTTACCCGCACAGTTATGCTTTTTCACAACAGCCCATACGTTAACGTGGATTAACAAAAAAAATGAAAAATTAAATTAATACAAAAATTAAAAATAATCAAAAATGGTCTGGTAATTTCGGGAAATAGAGTATGGTTATGATAGGCATATAATATGTTTGAAATTGTATTGTGTTGAATTTAAAAACGAATTTCAGTGTTGAGTTTACCCGCACAGTTATGCTTTTTCAAAACAGCCCATACGTTAACGTGGATTAACAAAAAAATGAAAAATTTAATTAATACAAAAATTAAAAATAATCAAAAATGGTCTGGTAATTTCCGGAAATAGAGTATGGTTATGATAGGCATATCATATGTTTGAAATTGTATTGTGTTGAATTTAAAAACGAATTTCAGTGTTCTGGTTACCCGTACAGTTACGCTCATTTTGCAAGAAATCATATTAAAACAACCAGAAAAACTGTTTAAAATTGTGATAATGTCTAAACATGTGAATACTTGATTTTATGAACTATTTTCGTGAGTTTACATGTATATACTTTAAAGATCTTGTCCTTAGCCTAAAAACTAAAAATAAACCAAAGATGGCTACCAATGGAATGAGAAAATTCCCAAAAAGGCTTTATTTGCTAGTAAAAGCATGCACGTTTAAAAATGCAATTTCAAGTCAAAGTTTCATTAATAAAACAATCACTGACTTTTTATCTTCTGTAATCTGGAAATCCCCAAAATCTTTAATGGTCAATTAACAATAATTGCCAAAAAGCAAACGCACACACACAGGTTTTTCAACTATGATTACTTCACTTGAGGACAGATTTTGAATTTTCAAATAATTACAATTCTAATTTTTATCTTTGACTTAATTTCTATTGAATTGAATCGAATTGTAGCATGATACAAGGAAACAAAATTGATAACTGTATGACCAAGGTATCTAATTATGAAAATGGGAATACTGAAACATTATTTTTAATAAAAAAATATTTTTGTAAAAAAATACTGCAGTGAAACTTATAAATTTGTTATTTTTATAAGTAGAGTATAATGTTTATGATAAATTCTGCACATGAATCATTATCTAAATAATAAAACAAAAATTATTTTGTTGGCAAAACAACATTTTATCTAATGTGATAAAACTACTATCTTTAACTACCATAAAATGTTGCTACCTACAAAAATATTTCGAAATAGCACTTGCTAACATAAATTGTGTTTTAAATAATTTGAATAATTTTAATTTGAATAATTTGAATAATTAAATAGTTTTAAATAATTTGAGGAAAAAGAAAAATTATAATACAAGGATAATCCAAATATTACATTTATTTCCAAAAATTCAGTTACTGCAGATGAAAAAAAAACAGCTTTTAGCAAACATAAATCAGAAATGAAAATCTCATTTCAAAAGCCTATGAATTGATCATTAAAAAATGTAGCCCCCAAAAACAGGTTTTTAAAAAAAGCATTGTACTAAAAGTTCATTATAATTCAACACGGTCTAATGGAGTTTCGAATAGAAATGACCAGAAATGGTCAAGGGCTGTAATTAAATCCCAAAACCAAAATATATTTGCAATCAGAGGTCAACTTAACAAAAATACAAAACACTCAGATTTCAATTAAAATCAATTTAAATGCTTTATTAAAAACTCATTTCTTATCTTTACGTTTTTTTTTTTTTTTTTTTGCATTAAATAAAATTAAATTTAACACACTTTTAATCAAGTACGATCGTAAATTCATAAATGTCTAATTTAGTGTAAATCAGAGACAGAATTTGAACAGGAATCATTGTTTGACCTTAATCCTTATTTTGTGTATTGTCTAGGAAATATAAATAATTTTGTTGTCAAAATATATTAGGATTTATATTCAAATGTGACAACAAATTTGTCATTTCGTTCACAATATGTGTATTTTGTAGTCATGGTTTTTGTTGTAGATGGTTTTGAGTAGTTTCTTACATTTGAGTATTTACTCAAGCTTTACTCACTAAAATATTTCATTCCTTGGATTTTTAAGAACTGTATTGTAATGTAATATACTTTCTGACTGCACTTAAAATGTAAATTTCACAAACAAATGCTTACTAAAAGTGTTGAATGGTCAAGGCAGCGATTCAATTCAAGTTTAAATTCCCATTTTAAGAGCAGTTCAAGGACGGGAATTATTTATACGAAGAAAACAAATTTAAGATTCAATGACCGAAAAATTGGTGAATAAAATGGCTCTCGAATTGCTAAACATCTTTCAACAAAAGAGGTGAAGAAATCTCAAGACTAAAGTTTTAAATAACACTTTTAAAAGTAAAAATTCAGAAACACTACGTGCTATGGTTTATAACACGTGAAATATTTTGGAAAAAAAAACATGTAGTGTGAATGTGTTGTCATGGTTATAACACGTGAAATATTTTGGAAAAAAGTTTTCTGTTAAAATACATGTACATGTAGGTTTATTTTAGGAAAAAATAACACGTAAAATATGTTGGAAAAACACATGTAGATTTTTAAACATTTTTTAGAGTAAAAATTTAAATATGCTGTACATAATGCATCTTTACATGTTAAACATATTTACATGTTAAAGATCTTTACATGTAAACACCTTACAATTAAAAGATCTTTACATGTTAAACATCTTTTACATGTAAAGATCTTTAACATGTAAATATGTTTAACATGTAAAGATGTTTAACATGTAAATATGTTTAACATGTAAATATGTTTAACATGTAAAGATGTTTAACATGTAAATATGTTTAACATGTAAAGATCTTTAACATGTAAATATGTTTAACATGTAAAGATCTTTTAAATGTAAATATGTTTAACATGTAAAGATCTTTGACATGTAAATATGTTTAACATGTAAATATGTTTAACATGTAAAGATGTTTAACATGTAAAGATCTTTAACATGTAAATATGTTTAACATGTAAAGATCTTTAACATGTAAATATGTTTAACATGTAAAGATCTTTTAAATGTAAAGGTGTTTAACATGTAAAGATCTTTAACAAGAAAATGTTTAACATGTAAAGATATTTAACAAGAAAATGTTTAACATGTAAAGATATTTAATAAGAAAATGTGTTTGACATGTAAAGATCTTCTAAATGTAAAGGTGTTTAACATGTAAAGATCTTTAACAAGAAAATTTGTTTAACATGTAAATATCTTTAACAAGAAAATTTGTTTAACATGTAAAGATCTTTAACAAGAAAATGTGTTTAACATGTAAAGATCTTTAACATGAAAAAATGTTTAACATGAACAGATGTTTAACATGTAAAGATCTTTAACATAAATGTGAACATGTGAACAATGATGTTTAACACGTAAAGATGTTTAACATGTAAAAATGGAAAGAGGTAAATGTGAAGTTGATTAGAGGTTATAACACACATGTACATGTAGAAATTTAATTTATATATTAATTTAGTCAAATGAACTACAAAATGAATTTAAAAAAGTCTGTTCCATGTTACAGACACAATAAGATGTATTTTACATTTGTTTTCGTTTAGAAATATGTTCACTGTCAAAAATAACCTACGTGTACAACTAATGTGAAGTTTTTTCTTGTGTTTTATGAATTCTAGATTTGACAGAAATCACATATATGACAAAATAAAAATGTCAACTGTCTCTAATTTTAATATTTAAAATGGGTCAAACTGGTTTAAAAAGTTTGGAGCGCATGCTTTGTCTTTTTGGACAATTACAAATTGATTAACATTATTAAAATTGTGTCATATTTTTATCTGAAATCTTTAGGAGAAAATGTTGCTTTACTAACGAAATAAACTTTCAAAATAGAAAAAAAAAATATTAATTTGCTTAAGAAAATAGTTTAATAAATGTACATGCATTGTAGATTATATAAAGAAAATTTAGTAAAATAGTATAATAGAAAATATAGCAATATGAAGCCCTAGTATAATATAAAATTATTGAAATTTAGAATGACTACAGTGACATCAATAAACTCAAGGATTTATTATTTAAATTTTATCCAATATTTCAAAAACTGTCAATATATTCTAATAAAAGTTGATAGTAGGCCAAATCTTTTTTTCAGAAAAATACATCCATCATTGTCAAAAACATGAGTACACATAAAGCACCAACCAATCAAAATTGTATATTTTTCAAAAATTCAAGGCCTTAAAAAGCTTGTAGATTTTGTTTCCTAATGTCTTTGACATCATTTTGAAGTGTTGTTTAAGATGATAAAAGGGGTTAAAAATTGTAAATTTTAAGTTTAAAACAAGGCACGTAGGTGCCATACAACAATTTTAAACTACAAATAATCCTATTGTGTTTCTGCTATTTTTATGTCACATTTTTAACAATGTCGTTTTGCTTGACCCATTATCAAAAAAAAAACAAAGTGTGTTATGGGCCCATAGACCTACTTTAAGCTGAAATTTAGGCTTCATTGATGGCCCCTTTATCACCCTCATTTTTATAGCTTGAAAAAAAAATAGCAGTTCATTTAAAAATAATGATGGGAATAAATTAAACTTAATCTTAATCCAAAGCTTATCCAATTCCAAATTTGCATTATTGTAGTAGGCCTACATATGATAAATAATGGTATTTTTCTACAGCTGTTTTGTCCACTATAATGTGGAGGTCAGTTTCTGAAGAGCTCTCAATTTCAAAGACTAAATAAAGGGTTAAAAATGGTGGTTTTTATTTAAGAGGAGGTCACTTGTACTTGTTATAAAAAAAACTATCTTTTAAAATGGCTTTGAAGAAGGTTTTACAAAAAGTAATGACTTTAAATGAACTTGTTTAACCTTTGAAAATAAATCTTGGAAACTATCAATTTCATTTTAATTAATTGTTTTATTGTATGTATGTGGTTAGTAGTTGATAAATATATAGTGATTGATGATATTATGGTCTTCAATGTCAAAATGTTGAGACAAATTATTAGAAAAATATTCCATAAACGTATTTTCTTATTTTAAAATTATGTTAAAATAATATAGATAAATAAATTTGTCTATATAATTTTTTATACAAACTAATAGTGATTGGAAATTAAAGTCTACATGTATATATTTTTAAGTATATATTAATTTGTTATACACGTTTTACAAATGTGATATACATGCAATTTTAAATATATACATAACAAATTTATTTAAAAAAATGTTGATAAAATAAATATTAAATTGATTAATATATGTAAGAGTTCTTTGTTTCTACATTTCATAGTAGTTTATACATATCATTTATAATGTGAAAAACTTATTTCCTTGACAGTATCCTATAAAAACAGTCATTTCAACAAAAATCATGTCAAAAATATTTACAAAATAATTCAAGATAAAAATATAAATTGCCATGGCCATAGTAAACATCAGACAGAAGATATTAATTAACTTATAAAGTACAATTTCAGTCTACTAAAAAATAATACCACAATGTCCATGAAATTCAGATAAAAAGTTTCATTATTGTACTAATATTGGTAATCTAGAATCTGTTCTGGGAATGACGTCCTAAAATCCTTGAACTTCTAAGAGTTCACAGTTGAACATTGTTTGATAGCTTCTGAAAGTTGCCAAATAATTAACAAATGTTTAATTTCCTATATTTCACAGTAAGCAGTTATAAATTATCAGGCAGTTGGTACCAAAGTACAAGATCCCCAGAAGAAGATAAACATCAGGAAGATGATGACAGTGATGAAGATGATGATGATGATGACAATGAACGTACCAATAGCGTTGTAGTAGCAGCTATTCCAGTTGTACTGGGTGTACTGGCAATTGTACTGCTCTGTGTATTTATGATGTGTAGGAGAAACAGTCAAAAGTAAGCATTTTACAGCTTTTTATAATATTTTTTTCATGACTCAGAATAGCACATCTCTTTGTCAACCAGTCTGTATGACAAATGGGCAGTCAGTTTGACAATCATCAAAACTGGCAATGCTTCAATCACTTACAATATACAACTTGTCAAACATCTACTTGTTAACAAGTTTGTCAGTGATTGTACACCAGTTTGTCAACCAGACTGTGTGAATTAAAAATTAACAGTCGGTTTATCAAACATAAACTTCAGCCAGTCTTGAGAATGAAATCACAAACTGGTAATATTTGAATAACTTCCAATTGACAACTTGTCAGTGATCAACTTGCAACCAGTCTTTTCCATGTTAGCACATACTGGCACTATGTCAACATCCTCTTCACATCTTTTACATGTGACAAATTGACAGTTTGTCAAAGATCATGTATCAAATTTGAATTGCTTTAAATGTCCACTGTAAATCCAATTGACATCATGTCAATATAACTAATATGCAGTCAGTTTGTCAGATATCAACTTGCAACAGTGTCTGACAACACAATGGTAACAACTCTGTGTGAGACATTGGTAGTCAGTTTGTCATCCATCAACTTGTAACCAATTGTTGTGAATGACATCACAAACTGATGTTGTTTGAAATTCATCCAACTGATATTGTGTCTGACATCACAATGGCAACAACTCTGTGTGAGACATTGGTAGTCAGTTTGTCATTCATCAACTAGTAACCACTTTTTGTGAATGACTCACAAACTGGTATTGTTTGAAATTGCATCTAATTGACATCTTGCCATTATGACAAATTTACAGTCAGTTTGCCACACAATTGTCAGTGATAACACATGTCTGGCATTCCATTGACCCTTATGCACAAAAATACATGTGCCTTTGACTAAAATTCTTCTACTTGCACTTACAAAATTGGTAGTACATGTATGACAAATTAGTATGACAAGTGGATAGTCAGTGAAATAAGATGCAACCAGTTGTGAATGATACAACAAACTGGTGGGTTGCAGTTTAAAATACACTTACTTGACAACCATGTCATATGACTAAATGACAGTGATTTTGACAGTTTCAATGTAAGTAACTTACACATTATCAAGTGAGTAATATCAAAATTGTCACGTTGGTGTGAACCCCATGAGGTTCCTGAGTCACTAAAAGACTAACTCAAGGGCAAAAGTAAAGTATGAAAATCTGGCAAATGTTTTTCAACTCCTTAATTAATTCTGTTTCAACTTTAAGATCCACTTCAGATTGAGAATAAAAAAACCCTGGCCAATTCAGTTTTATATCTAATTAAAATTTATAAAAAATTATCGTCTCAATCAAAGCTTTCATCTCAGTTAATAGTCTCAAGTTGAAATCTGTGCAAAAAAAAAATGATTCATCAACTACAATTTTAATCCTTTTGTATAAGGCTTAGAAGGATTAGTTTGTTAATCCATGAACAAAGATGATATTTGCCAATATTAATCCATAATAAAAATATCACAAATATATTTATGACCTGTTTTGACCTTGAGAAATTAAAGAGCTTGTTTCTAAACTAATTGAAATGATTGGCTTATTTTACACTTCAAAGCAAACCTTAATTAAAATTTACCAGTTTAAACTCTTATTATAAAATAATTATTTATAAACTATTTTATATAAATAATTAAAACCATGAAAGATATTAAATTAAATTAAGTGATTTCCCATAGATTAATGAAGCCACTTTGTATTATAATTTTTTTTTCAAGTTGTGATTCACACTTTAAATGTTCTGATGAGAAATATGGAAGAAAAAGTAGCAGACTTTTAAACATGAAATGCATTGGAGCATTTAGATTTAACTACTGTAAACTACTTGTCACCAGACTGTTGAATTTAATTATTTTTTCAACTGTTAAAAAGTGGACATTTCTAGTTACTCTTGACCACCCAAGCCAAATTTATTTCATCTGTTTTCATCTGCCAACCTTGACTTTTATCAATCCTATTGTTTAAAGTTATGACAAATTCAAAATGGCAACTTTTGTGTTACTAAGAAGACTTATGACTTTGCAGGATTCCTTAACCACCAATTTGAAATTTAATAATAGGTGATGAACTCATATCTAAGAAATACATTTCAATTGTATTATAATGACTTTTTTATCTTTAAACATATTGAATTTTCTTTCCTGGAAAATTTACTCTTATGAAAATGGTAATAAATATTGTTTCATTTAACAACATTTATTACAAAGTATGCTTTTGTGGAAAAAAGTTTTATTTAAGGGGGAACTGAACTGAATGTTTTGCTATGGGAAAATTTTAAAACATACTTTTAAAAAAACTACTTGCTATAATACAAAAATAAAAATTGACTAAAATGCAGTAATTTGTAGCTACTGCATGATCAAAATTTCATAATTTTCCCATTTATTGGGAATTTTTAAAAAATCAAAAACTAAAATACTTTTCATTTTTTTCGGAATAAAAACCGTGCGAGTACCTGCTGCCACCTAGTGGCATATTTTAGTTTTTAATTTTTTAAAAATTCTCTATAAATGGGAAAATTATGAAATTTTGATCATGCAGTAGCTACAAAAATACTGCATTTTTATGAATTTTTATTTTTGTATTATAACAAGTAGTTTTTTTAAAAGTGTGTTTTAATATTTCCCCTATAGCGAAACATGCAGTTCAGTTTCCCCTTAAGCTATACGTAAACTGAAGTTTGTTCAGGCTTAGTTACAGAAACTTTTAATCTGAAGTAAGTTTGATTAAAAATTGAATTTCGTTGATAATAAAACTGCTGCTTTTTATTGACCTATTCTCAATAAAAACGGTTTTTAATTAAAAACTGTAGTTTAGCTGAAGTATCAAAAAATGTGAAATTTATTTGAGATATTAAACATCGGTTTATATAAGACTTAAAGAGAAACTATTACATTGTACATGCTCAACAAAACTCCTGTTTAATTAAAAATCGTAGCTAAATAAATACCGAGAAATTTATTTAAATTTATATGCAGTTTACATTCCAATTTAAAGTTTTTGCAATTAATTAAAACTGCAATTTGGCTAAAATAAAATTGTAGCTTTTCCGTATACACATCATGCGAAATTTCAAAAATAATAAAGTAATAAATATTGTTTCATTTAACAACATTTATTACAAAGTATGCTTTTGTGGAAAAAAGTTTTATTTAAGGGGGAACTGAACTGAATGTTTTGCTATGGGAAAATTTTAAAACATACTTTTAAAAAAACTACTTGCTATAATACAAAAATAAAAATTGACTAAAATGCAGTAATTTGTAGCTACTGCATGATCAAAATTTCATAATTTTCCCATTTATTGGGAATTTTTAAAAAATCAAAAACTAAAATACTTTTCATTTTTTTCGGAATAAAAACCGTGCGAGTACCTGCTGCCACCTAGTGGCATATTTTAGTTTTTAATTTTTTAAAAATTCTCTATAAATGGGAAAATTATGAAATTTTGATCATGCAGTAGCTACAAA
>JAQGCC010004377.1:0-13285 GCA_034698905.1 Xestoiulus laeticollis | reverse complement strand
ACTGCTTAAAAAACTTCACACTAAAACTGCTTAAAAACTTCACACTAAATTTAAACTGCTTAAAAAACTTCACACTAAAACTGCATAAAAAACTCCACACTAAAACTGCTTAAAAAACTTCACACTAAAACTGCTTAAAAAACTTCACAATAAAACTGCTTAAAAAACTTCACACTAAAACTGCTTAAAAACTTCACACTAAATTTAAACTGCTTAAAAAACTTCACACTATAAAACTGTATTAAATAATCATTTTTTCGTTTTTTAAGAACTGCGACACTCAAATAAATTCAAAACAATATCCAATAAACAAAATCATTTTGACTTCAATTACGTCCAAAATGCGTTTTCACAAAATTAAAAAAATGTGTGCATGCTTTACTGTCCTCAACATAACAATTTCAAAAAAAAAAATTCACGAGTATACATGTATAAAAAGCTTCAAAAAGTTTCAAAAGCCTTGAAAGTATTAACAAAACTCAAAATTTTTCAACAAAAATCCCAATATTTATAAGTGAAAAATATAACAGTTTTCAGCAATTTTCTCAACACAAATTCTATTCAAAAAAATGCTCAGCTTGATTAAAGTTCATGAAAAATCCCACAAAACTTTTCAAGGTATTTTCAAAGGGAAAAACCCCTATTTTTCCACTCATGCACACAATCACCATTGATTTACAACGTTCAACAAGGGCCATTTTGATCCGGATAGAGTCATTCGCCAACAATGGTCCTTTCCCTATATCATTTCAATTGATTTTAGTCACGTGCAGCACAATACCTATTATATAGAGGTTAGGAATGCGTTATATAGAATCCCGATAACAACAAGATCCGCGGGGGGGCGCTACTGTGGCCATTCTAAATGGGGCCCAAATATATTTGCCAGATTTTTGTTAACTTTATTTGGCATTCCCGAAAAACGGACCACCAACGAAAACAGGGTCCAACATTGGAGCCGCGGGAGGGCGCTGCCCGTCTTCAAAGGACCCCATAGGACCCCCCATAGGACCCCCAAGGTGGCTATTCTAATGGGATTGCCATTAGCCTTTTGTATAATGTATATACAGTATATATATATATATACAGTATATATATACCCTGCGTATAGTGAACAGCGATACAAAAAACGCCTCGGAGGGTCCCAAATTGGGACACCACAATCATCACCCTCATCAGTATGTTGATGCTGGGCCACCCCCTCCTCCACCCCCAAATTCCTCACACCCCCCACTAACATACATTATATAGGGACGGAATCCACCACTAGATGGCGTCCACTTAGTTTTAAAATCGCATAGGGCCTCACTGCAAAACGTTACAAATACAGCTGGATTCACTTATATGACGATGCCGGATATAGCGATATTCCGGGTATAACGATTCCGAGCAATGCGTTCCGTTGGTCTTACGTAATGTAATTTTGTTCGGATATTACGATGTCGGATACAACGATAATCCGGACATAGCGATCCCGATTTCAAACGAAAAATGCTCTTTTCATTCGCCTATAACGATTTTATGGCGATCTATAATTCGTTTATAACGATGCCGGATATAGCGATATTTCGGGAGCAATGTGTTCGGTTGCAAGTCAGCTGTCTTATGTACGGTAACTTTGTACGGATACAACGATGTCGGGTACAACGATAATCTAGACATAGAGATTCCAATTTCAAACGAAAAATGCTCCTTTCATTCGCCTATAACGATATTATGGCGATCTATAATTCGTTTATAACGATGCCGGATATAGCGATATTCCGGGAGCAATGTGTTCGGTTGCAAGTCAGTTATCTTACGCAAGGTAATTTTGTTCGGATATTACGATGTCGGATACAACGATAATCCGGACGTAGCGATCCCATTTTGAAACGAAAAGTGCTCCTTTTATTCGCCTATAACGATTTTATGTCGATCTATAATTCGCTTATAACGATGTCTGAGATAACGATAAACCGAACATAGCGATCCCATTAATTTTGAAACGAAAAATGCTTGTTTCATTCGCCTTTAACGATTTGACGATATTTCCTTCCCCCTTTAAAACGATTAACCTTTAAATTAAGTAACACTTTAAAGGGGAATTCCCATTTTCTATAGGAATTTTTCTATGGAGAATTTTTTAAGTTCATGTAAGTGTAATTATACGTGTAATGTAATGACAAAATGTAAAAACAATCAGTATATTCCATTTCATGGAAATATGTCCGTAAAGTTTATAACCAGACCCTCGTATACATTTATAATTTACAGACTTATTTCCATGGAATGAAGTATAAATATACATAACCACAAAAATTAAACAAATAATAGAATATTTATGCTAGGTCCTCGTATCATTTCATTTGTTCCTAATAGTTTCCAAAATTAAATTAAAAAAATAATTTAGAAAAAAAAAGGCCTATATTCTGATATGCAACCCTCTTAATTTCCAACCAAATTGACCTGTATACCAAAAAACCGCCCATTTAATTATACTATATTCCATACAATTATTTTTTCAGTCAAAACATTTAATAAATACACGTACCAATTTTAAACTCTAATTCTGTGTACATGTACTACATTATATCCGGATACAACGATATGATTTCATGGATACCTTGAAGATCGTTATAAGCGAATTAATCCCAGTGCATGTCCTATAATCAGGTCCCATGCACAAACCTATTGCTGTTAAAATGCACATGTAGAGGTCATTATATATCAAATCGTGAAAAAATAGGTGTTCTAAACGTGTTTTCTACATGGTTATATTCTGCCATTTTAAAATATGTTAAAATTGCAAAGGAGGATTTGCAGAGTTGTTTTAATCTCTAATAAAAGCTATTTTCGTAGTTTAAAAGCCGCTTTTCAGCAGCAAATATTTGCGACATGTTTACAAATTCTTAAACAGATGGTTTTATTCGGTTAATAGTTTAACAAACTGCATTTTTTTTAAGTTTAAACATTGCACGCGGGGAATTCTGGGAATAAATATATATATATATACACATTATTTGTTGCAACATGAATTTCGAATGGTAATTCCTGCTCCCGGATGGGAAAAATTATTATAAATGGTGTAAAAAATTGTGCATGTATATGTACCAGATATACAGCCGGCTCTCGATATAACGAACAGAGTGACTGCATGGTCCCTACCAAAACGTCTCTATATACCTCTCATGAATTTGCAAGCCTCTCAGTATAACGAATTTTCTGAATAGCAAACCGCTCGATATAACGAACAGATCCTTTCACTAAACTACAATACATGTATACCTAAATGACGGCATGGTTATAACGAACGGTAATTCGATACCATAGGTATAAGAGTGTATACAGAAAATCCCGTCGTGTCATTATAAGATTCATATTTTCGTAGATTTTAAGGGTTGGTTTTAAAAGTGCTGAATCTTAATACATTCTAAAGTAAATTTAAGGGGTACTCAAAATACTACAAAAGCAGCTTTAGTGCGCAGACTCTCTCCAGCAATTTGGCAAAAATTGTGTATTCCCGGCGTTTAATAGAAGACAGAAATGCAGCTATATATAGGGGCAGAAAAATAGTTGACATTTCAGGGGTTTAAAACTTATAGGTGTCATAAAAAGCCACGAAACTCTCCAAAAAAAGTGTGTAAAAACAGACCTCTCGATATAGCGAACGAATGTTACATTTCCTTGGCGTTCGTTATAACGAGAGTCGACTGTATTAGCTCATTTCAATTAAGGTTTTATAATAAGGATCATACATGTAAATTGCATGCTTTTATATAAGGGTCCATTTATTTTTTTCCATGCCCTGACCGTAATAATATATAAGGACCCAAATTTGCCTAAATTTCACATTGAAAACATACTTGCGTAACACATTAAACAACGTGTTAAAAACATGTTTGTTTTACACAAAGTGAAAACATGATCACCACATCATTTTTACACGTTTGAATGGGACCTGCACATTTCCATTAGAAGTTTTTATATATATATATAGCTATTAAATCTGAACATTATATATACATGTAGGCCTCATAATCGTTTACATGTATAAGCAGTGTAGGCCTATAATTAACATGTTATTGAACACTTTTAGAAGAACGTTTAAACATGTTCTTCTCGACATGATTTTTACACGTTATATACATCTCACGTGTAAACCCGAGTTCAATTTTGTTTTTCGCACTGCGGAATGCATCGTTTATAAGAACATGTCAATAATTGTAATTATAGAGCACATATACATGTATACATCATGAACATGTTCACGACATGTTATTTTAATACGATCATTACATCATTCATTGCACTCCAGGGCCCATGGCACATATCCGTTCAGTTTATATAAACATGTATATAAAACTGAACACTTATAACGCGGAAATATAATCGTGTATAAGAACATGTTATTTGAACACATCTATTAGAAAGTGGAGAACACGTTCTCGACATGATTTTTACACGTAAAAAAAAAACGGTTACGAAACTATTTTTGACATAAAACACGGTTCATAAGAGCACGTCAAGTTATATTAATGAACACGTATACAACATGTATACAAGAACGTCATAAACATGTTCTCGACATGACGTCATCGCTTCCATAATGTCAGACTGCGTGACTTAACTAGTTATCTCTGTAATCACGTGATGTTGTTATCAGTTTAAGGATTGGTTTTCACATAAGTGATATTGCTAACGGACGATTACGTAATTGTTAAGGAGAGGCATTGCATTTAAGGAGAAAAGCAATATAGGATAGGCCACTTCAAGTTAATCCTTAATTTAACTATGGATTAACTAACTACATAGGAAGTTAATCTCCGTATAAGTCAGGATTAGCAATCTCCGATTAATGTTTATTTAATCATCGATTAAGACCGGATTTAAGCGAAGATTATAAATCCAGATTTAATCGCAGATTAAACAAAGCCTCTAGTTAACTATAATTTTACAACTTAACCAGCTGTTAACAAAACAAACAAAAAAAAACAGGGATTTAAAAGAGTTAATCGTTGATTAAGTTAGTTGTTAATTTACGATAAAATTGTCAACTTCATGGTTAGCTAATTAACTCGTAGATTAACTTACATTTTACACATGCCCTAACCCACAAATTTAAACCAGGTTTACTTAATCATGTTTACTTAATCAACGATTAAGACCGTATTTGAGCTTAGATTAAATCCAGATTTAATCGCAGATTAAGCAAAGCCTCGAGTTAACTACAATTTAACAACTTAACCAGCGGTTAGGTATAAGTGTATATAATTGCAGCTCGACATGTTAACCCGAGATTAACAAACGAGTAGTTAACACGTTCCATTATAGGCGATTAATATATTAGCACATGCAACTTGGTTAATCTCGGATTAAGCTAACAGCTGATTTAAAACTTACCCAATATTTGAACGGACGGCGACTGCATTCTCGTTATCGGTTCACAAAATCCCGGTTTCGGTGTCTGCTCATCACGGGCAGAGAAAAGTGCTTGAAAGTGCTTGAAAATCTTCGACACTATGACATTTTCTCAAGCCCTTGAAAATGCCATTGAAGGTGGAAAATTTCTCTGCCAAAATTCTTGATTATATATAGGTATAGATTCTATATACAAACTCGTCGTGGAGGGGTTTGAAAGGCCCTTGAAATTTGTCAGGCAGGGAAAGTCCTTGAAAATCCTTAAAGATCCTGGATAATTCCGGGAATTCTTAGTAATTGATGTAGATGGTTGTCAAAAGTTCCAAACCTGAATTTAACAAATCCTTAGCAATTCCAGAATCCTGACGCTGCACGAGTCAAAGGCTTTTTAAATGTGTTTTTTAGGAAACTCATTGAAAACCCTTGAAAACTCCAGAATCCAATCGCACCTTAATTATAGTCGTTGCTTAATTGTCAAAGGTTCAAAACTGTTTGAAAAGTCTTTGAAAATCCTTGAAATCGTAGAATACTGACGCACTTGTTAGTCGTTCGTTAATATCAAGGGTCTGAAAGGTCCTTAAAAATCTTTGGAAATACGGACTCACTTGTATAGCCGCTAGTTGTCAAGGATCCAAAACTCCTTAAATTTCCCAGAATCTTGATTCAGTTGGTTGTCAAAAGTTCAGAACTTTTTTTGAAAATCCTCGAAAATCTCCAAACTCCTCGAAATTCTCGGAAATTCTTGATGCACTTTTTAGTCGATGGTTTGAAACTCCTTAAAAATCCTTGAAATTCCCAGAATCTTGCAGGTTGCACTTTTTAGCCCGACAAGTTGACAAGGATTCAAAATCTCTCCAAACACCTTAAAAATCCTTGAAAATCCTCGACAAATCTTCTATAAGAGTCTCCAAACTCCTTGAAAATTCTCCAAACTCCTTGAAAATTCTCCAAACTCCTTGAAAATTCTCCAAACTCCTTGAAAATTCTCCAAACTCCACGAAAATTCCCAGAATCTCGGTTGCACTTTTAGCCAAAATAATGATTGACAATTGAGATTCAAATCTTCTCGAATTAACTCCTTGAAATATTCCCAGAATCTCGACGCACTTTTTAAAAACCGAGGATTCGAAACTCTTTGCAACACCTTAAAAATCCTTAAAAATCCTTGAAAATCCAGGACAAGCACTTTCTCCTCGATGGTGGTTTCACCTTCGTCTTCTCATCCCCTTTGCTCCAGGAATGACTCCCCCTCAGTAGAAAAATCCCGCAGTTATCCCTTTTTTTTTAAGGATTAGAAACCGGGATTACATGTGCTCCCGTATAAAAAAAAGCTCCCTTAAAATGCGCACCTTACCGTTTCCCGGTGTTAAATGTCCCTCGAAAACAGCTGTATGTCCGATCATCAAGTGGTTGCATGTCCAGCCAGAGAGATAGAGAGATCCTCCTCCTCCTTCCCCCCTCTTCTTACGGAGGGGTGGGGGGTGAGTTTTGTGGGTGGGGGGCTCCGGTCTCGTATATATATATATATATATCCCACAGTAGAAGTAGCAGCAGCAGCAGCAGCAGGCAGGAGCCAAAAAAAAAGGAAGGCGAAATTTCGGCTGCTTCAGCTTCAGTGCCTAGCGGAGATGGTTGTGCTTTTGCCCGTTGAAAAGCACCCTCGCCAGGGGGCGGCAGGGGCGATGACGCCTACGCAGCGCTCCTGCAATCGACGGTAGCCGCGAACGCGAGAGGGCGCCACCGACGGATTGGGGGGCGGAGACACGCCGGAGCAGCGCGTGCCAAACCCGGCGCATGCACCGCGCGTGCGTGCGTCTCGCGCATCAACACCCCACCGACTCGTGCTGCTTGCCCCCGATTTATATAGGGTGGAAAGGGGTTCGAAATATTTGACTATCCCTCGGGTAACCTCTCTATATAACGAATGATTCGTTATATCGAGAGGTCCGTTTTTTTTTTTTTTACCTGCTTTCGTGGCTTTTTTTTATGACACCTTGCAGGTTTTTAGAGAATCAAATGCTATGCTATATATTTATTATGCCCAAACTGTACTTATATATGACCTCTATTGAAAAACCGGAAATACAATTTCTGACCAAATGCTGCATGGAGAGTCTGCGCACTAAAGCTGCTTTCGCGGTATTTTGAATACCCCTTAAATAAGCGCATCGTACAATGGTTTTAAGATATTAACTTTTATAAAAAAAAAACAATCCTTAAAATCAATTAAATAAATAATTTTGGAATCTTATACGACGCATTGCACTCTGACCCCGAATTGCCGTTCGTTATAAACAGTTGTTTAGTATATAGTGAGTGATAGTGAAGGGAACGGGCGAACCGTTCGTTATACAGAACGTTCATTATAAATCAGAGGCTTATACACATGAGTGGTATACATGTAGGCCTATAGTTTTGTCGGGACCATGCAGCTGATCTGTTCGTTCTATCGAGAGCCGACTGTAAAATCTTGATAGCCATCACGTCACATGAGCTCACGCGATGGCACGCATGACGTGATAACAGTGTGAGCCCCGTATTACATGCGTCAAACCAAACTATATAGAATTCTAAAAAAAATGCATTCTATACATTTTCTTCACGTGGCATGAGTATGCGTGCCATCACGTGCGCTCACGTGACGTGATGGTATAGCCTGCAGCCAGATTATTTACATGCATACATATTGATTCAGAATAGTCTGTCAAAAAGCATATAATAAGGCCTACTCTTGGGACCAGTGAAAAGTATATGCTTTATGACAGGTTCTTTTATACATGGGTCCCAAGTAAGGAACCTGTACATATTTTATGCATTTAAAGAAAACATATTCTTTTACACAGGATGCTTTTACACGTGATCCACTGCAACACACTATGCATATATATTTTAACATGTAGCATATACATACGTTTAGAATCAGTGAAAAGTATATATGCTTTAGGACAGGTTCTTTTATACATGGGTCCCAAGTCAGGGACCGGTACATATTTTATGCATTTAAAGAGAATATATTCTTTTACACAGCATGCTTTTACAGATGATCCACTGCAACACACTATGCATATATATTTTAACATGTAGCATATATGTATACGTTTAGAATCAGTGAAAAGTATATATGCTTTAGGACAGGTTCTTTTATACATGGGTCCCAAGTCAGGGACCGGTACATATTTTATGCTTTTAGAGAGAATATTCTTATACACAGGATGCTTTTACACATGATCCACTGTAACATAACATATATATATATTTGAACATGTTACAGTCCCTATACATGTGCTTCAAAATCATGCATGGATCAATAGTATATAGGCCCTGTGAAAAGTGACCATATATGAACATGTAGCATATGATAAGGTTGTGGGGGGTGGGGGGTCGGGACCCCACATAAAAAACCTTTACATGTAAGATGACCTTAACTTATTACAACTACACATCTACATGTATACTTCACCGACCCAAAAGGCACAAAAGCGTATACCTGACCCCCAGCGCCACCGTATCAGCAGCGGTCGCAGCCGTCAACTTCCGGTTTGCCCCCACCCTGACCTGCCCCTCAATCCCACCTTAATATCCTCCTATATTATTTTTCTTTTAATCGACGCCGCCATTTGACCCTCACCGCCGCTCGTGGGAGTAAATATAAATAAATAAACATAAAAAAGCCCGGCATCTTTTTTTTTTATTTACTTCCGGGGCTCCCCTTGCATGGTATACAGGTAAAGTGCGTCCAGGTGTAATTGCCCCCTTCGTAAGTTTGCCCCCACGTGCAATGAGGGGGTGGGGGGTGAGGAGGGGTTGAAAAGGGCGCTTTTTAACCCCCTCCCAAAATTTCCCCAAATGTAATAATGTGTAAGCCGCTAATCGAGCGTTAGAAAGCGAATTAAGGCGGATTAATGGCGACGACAAAAACATCGAAGGATTAAAAATGGCGGCGGATGAATTGTTGCGCAAGATGGCGGCTAAAACCCCTCAGATTAAAAAAAAAAAAAAAAATTATAACATGAAATAAACACTCGACAAAACTCAGCTGAAATCCTTTTGGCGGATGTGTCTATATGGGAGAGACCGACAAAAATAAGGGCGGAGTAGTCACGTGGCGAGGTCAAAGGTCAAACACTCGAGAGTTAAGTCGAAACCCATTTGAGGACACAATGCGATGCCTGAAGTGAAAATACTCCAGAAAAACCAGATTAAAAAAGCAGGCGGATAAATGCTTCATCTACATGTATACATGTACATGTACGTTATATACAACAGCGTACGTTGTATAAAGCGTGCGATTTAACAATTCAACTTAGTTCAATTGTTAATTTTTTAGGTTTAATAAACGGGTATTAAAAGTATATGAAAATTGGACTATAACATTCAATAGCGGGATTGAGCACGCCTCCCTTAATGCTCCCTTAATGTTAACCACATTGACAGCACTGTATGTTATTCCAATGCGTTCTCGTTAAGGTAATTCAGTTGACGGGGCATTAAGGGAGGCGTGCTCAATCCCTCTAATATCTCAAATGCTGAGTGCAGCGACAAATAACGTTTTGTTTGTTGCTGTTGCATTAAGTGACAAACCCAAACAAAAATATTATTCCAAGTACAAAAATCTGTCTCTCAGTTGCCTAGAAAACGAACACTGTCACCAATTACTATTGTTCTTCAACCCCACGTGTAGGGTCTTTTGTTGAAAACGGCGGGTGTTTGTTTATAGCTCATTTACGATCTAAATTTATACGATTTCAATTGAAACTAATTTGAAAAGCGTAAAGCTTGATAGGGAATAAATTACTAAGGATCATTCCCTCGTATGCGCAGACAAAACGGCGTTGCTGAACTCCAGCTGAGTAATAAATTAGAGGTGCTTCGTTAAATATGATATAAACCTATCAAAACGGCTATTTACTCGCAAAAGCTCTACCCCCAGCACAAAATGATTTATTTTTAACGTGATACCGATAAAACCGCAATTTGCATTTTACTTACAGAGAAAACCCGCATGCACGGAAAAAGCCATTTCAATATTTTTTTTTGTTGGACGATTAAGCAAAAAAGAAACACGAAATCACCAGAGATTTGGGGATGCATCATCAAGGCTAGGATTTGGACAAAACCTTGCTCAATTGCAGTAAAAACTATGACTGATGAATCCCCCTCTGAGTTGCATGGATATCTAACATTCATCAAAATTAACTGTACCCGTTTATAGGGACATTGTAGCAGGCACGCGAAGCACTACGGATTATTATTATTCACGATTATACTATATACATGTACATGTACATGTACCTAGCCATGATAAATTAGTGCAAATAATCCACGCTAAATAAAATGCTTAATCAACAGCATGTATACACATAACATAATGCTCCATGCAAGATTATACAACAGGGTTACCTTAGAGATGGAACTTTAGCAAAAATGTCATTAAACAGTGGCACGAGTAAACAGAAATGAAAAGTAGACAAGGTCAGCATTTAGCATTGCAAAACAGCGCTTGCGCGAGTAGGTAATGACACAAAAGTGACCCATCAAAGAAATCCCTATTTCAAATGAATACTATTATGAGTTTATGATGTTGAATTTGACAACATGAACTAGCCAGCTGAATGCACCAACACGTCATGAATTTTGAGCAGTTTTTTTTCGTTAATTTATTTTCATAGGTTATGGAGAAAATGGTTTTCGAATTTTAACATTGCAGGTATTGGGCTTGCTCCATCTATAGGGCAATGAGCCTTAAAAGGGGAATTTCACATTGTTATTGATTCAGGGTTGCTGAATGTGCCATTTCTTGACTGGTGATGACTAATAATTGGTTACATGAAAACAAATGGAATATTTGTGTTGTATTTCCATAACTTTTTCAAAATAAATAATTTGTTCCTGAGTCTTTCAGATCTATCTTCCTAACTACATTATCAGCCACAATAAAAAGTGACATTTGTGAATTTGTATCAACAATTATCAAAGAAAATCCAAGGGAATGTTAAGAACAACATAAAACCAGAGTTGCTTTTAAAACGTGTTTGGTCCCTGATGCAATAATTGCATATCCTTATATATTAAAGTGCATGCTTTTGAGATAAAAAAGTGCACTTCCTTATTAATTGAAAAAATGCCTTAGAGATTAAATTTACATTGTTTTTAATAATCTCTAAATTTGTTTCCTATATCTCGGAATTAAACTACTCCACTCCTACATTAGTTATTTTTTTTTACCCAAGCATTCTATCGATAAAATTCATGACCCTATGCCATGGAAGCATGCTCAGAAAATTAAGTTGCCTAATATAAAACGAATCAATAATGCACCTAACATGTAGCCTACTGTATATTAAGCAATGCTGCATGTTGTCATTTCTCGCCAACTATATGATTAATCAAAGCAGAAAAGGTCAATAAAATTGCCATTAGGGGCCATGCTTGTTGAACCGTTCGATGTTTGCTTTAAATTTCGGGAAAAAAAAGCAAAAACTACATGAGGAAAAAAAAATACAGCATGCGGGTTATTGCAATCAAACGATTTCCAATAGTTCAGATATTGCATCATCGTGAATTTTGCAAAAGGGCATACAAATACCTCGAAGGAACCTGTCAAGACACATTTTGTTGCAATTGCAAAAATTGGATTTCATAACAAATCCTCGTGAGCTTTATAGTTGTTGCATCGTAGCTCATCAAAACCTCGTTAGTTTGTTTTATTCTTACGTACACACATTGTATATATACCAACGAAACAGAATACATGTACATGTGTTCATAAACCTAACTTGATCATTCTTGAAAATACAGGGTTCCCACAGAAACTTTCTCGACTTTTCCAGTTTTGAGAATAATTTTCCTTGACCATCATGCCAAATAAAAATTCAAAAATACGACTTGTGTTTCGTTTTTCGGAAAAAAAAAGCTTTAGAACACAATTTACAATCCTATGCAAATGGCCACAGCAATCTAAAATTGTATAAAAATGTAATAAGTACATTATATGTTGAATTTCCACCACGTTTCAAAACTATTCCAGGTCTATCCAATGCTAAATGCTGACCATAAAGCTTTTCATTGTATACCAGCACTCCTATTTCATTGCTGCAGATTAAATACATGCAGAAGTTCATCATGACTTCCGGTTTTGAAAAAAAAATTTTCCCTGACCATCCTGCCAAATGAGCCTTTGCAAATGACCACATCAACATAAAATTGGTATCGAAAACGTAATAAGAATACGTTAAAATTCCATAATTAACTTCTCAAAATTATTCCAGGTATATCCAATGTTGCATGCTGACCATAAAGCCACTTGTATTTCATTATTGCAGAAGTTCATCAAGGTATATATTACCTTTCATGAACACTTATTTAGGGATTTGTGAGTCTGTAGTCATGGTCGAGATTTATTCTTACCATTGGGCATCCAGCAGAAACATAACATGCAAATAAATTACTTTTATTACATAGGTTCATATGAGAAATTCATATAGCTGCAATTGTGGGGCAAACGTCGTAACATTTGGAGGAATGATGTCAGTGCAATTCAATCTTTTTTAGATGGGACTTAACGGGCACACGAGTCATTCCTTCCCATTATTTTGTCTTTTTCGGCGATAGAATAATCGCGGGTTGTCACTAGAGCTCATAAATTATTATGAATGGACGACTGGGGAGAAAAATGAAATTGGTCATCAAAGGATATATCTGAGACCATCACTGAAGACCAATGCAGTTGCAAGTCGAGATGGCCAACTGAGCGCTTGTAAATCAAGACACTGCTAACAAGACCTCAAATAGCCGAAAATATACAGTACACTGCAAAGTGAAACATCTTATTTTATTTTTTAGATGGATCTGGAAATAAGATATTCAACTGAAATTATGATGAATT
>JAQGCC010004376.1:0-13286 GCA_034698905.1 Xestoiulus laeticollis | reverse complement strand
AAATCGAAAAAATACGATGTGCATGCGCACTCACCGATTTCTGCAGCAAAAACGCGTAGTGAGAATACGGCATTAATACATGTACATTACATGTACCGTTTGTCAGAAAAAAATGTTAATTCGTTACATCCGGAAATTAAAATCTTGTTTTTCTTGACAGAATGATGTACATTTTTCTTATATAAGCTAGAGTATAAAAACATAACCGTAATAATTATGTTAGTGAGGGTTGTTTTTCGCCAGTTAGGGTTTACTGAAGATCAACTCTGGTTTATCCCATTGTTGACAAATTCATTGATAAATTATTTTTATTGCTTCCATGTGCGTTTTCAACGTTTTTATGAATGGCTGTCCTTGCAATCGCAATGGCTGACGGGAAATACCATTGATTATATCAATAGTGAAAAAACAGATGCTCGTTGGATCCTATATTCGTAAACTGGAGTTTGCTCTACCTTGGCATTTCACGGATATGAAAAAAAGTCACATGAAATTTTGGCTATTGTGCAAAGATGCTGATATGGTGCAAAAAAAATATAATAAGATTGTGAGTCTATGAATGTGAGCTATCTCTTATATTTTTATCATCTTATTAAAGAATCTGGATTATTTAGCTTGTATAACATTTTTTTTTCAAAAGTCTGATATGAACAGTGTTTGAGTTCTGTTAGGTACTTCCAGTTTATTTGGATAATAAAATCTGCATTGTTTTGAAAATATTTATAAAAAATATATATTTTTGAATATTTATTGTGTTGTTATAATGACAACTTGTCCTTACTTTTGGTTGTAAATAATAAATATAAAATGAATAATTGCAAAAAATTATGTAAATTTTAAGTTAGTGCAGACTTCCTTTCTGTTATTTTTCTAACATTGAAAGATATCCATGTACATATGCATGCAATATTTTATTTGATTATTTACACAAAAATAAGCGAAATTTATAAACTAAATATCGTACTTGCATTCACAGCAAAACTGGTGAATACATACATGTATAATGTACATGTACATGTAGCACAAACCGATGGAACCAAACAAAAAGTTGTACTATTAAGAGGAATAGTGCTATTTGCAGGTTCAGCAAATGGGATGAGCAATGACCATACACTCAAACCAGTGCATGCACATGTACAAACCATGTTTAAAATTTAAACTATACCTTGGAAGTTATTAAAAGTGGAGATTTTTATGCAAATTTGTTACCATTATGTTTCGTGTAATAGCCCCACCCATGTTTCGAAGTGCAAGCATTTGTGAAAAAGAGGGGCCCTTAAAAGAGTAAAATTTGTAAAATTATCATTGATTTTTAAGTGGACTATACATGTATTTGTCAACACTATTATGATTCCTAACATGTGGTATAATGCACCACAAAATAGCTAAACATGGCATTTAATGTACATGTATGTACTGAGTAGGGGTAGCAGTAAAGGTAAAATTGGAGGTAATGGACGTCTTTGGTGGTATTGCAAAGAGAGGGATGTAAAGATGATTTAGCATTACTATTTTACTGCTGCTATAATGAGTATATCTTCAGATTGGTCAGATAACATGTTAACTTATGACAAGGATGACCTCCCATAAGTCGACTCAAGAATTATGACAATGGCAGTAAATCAAGCTGCATTATACCAATTTTTTCAGATATATATCTAAGGATAAGATTAAGATATGTTAGAAAATAATTGATAAAACAGATTGGAAAGCTGGGGTGATAAATTTTGATGTACATGTATATACAGGAGCTTTAGGGTTCATGGCAGATTGTATCATTCAGGGTAATGGACGAAAGCTACCGACTTTACAATTAGTAATGAAAAGGGTTAATTAAAACCTGTTCTAGGGACCATGTGGTAAGCACTAATACATATATTCATATCAATTAAACAATCGTTTTAAACGATTTCAGATTTTAAAAAAATAATTTGATGCTTGCAATTATGTTAAAAAATACATGCCAAGGACAATGTGATTGTTGAATAGTCAGCTTAAAATATGTTCTTGTAGATTGAAGCACAACGCCATGAGACAGCAAAATTGAGTTTTGAAGCAAAATTACTCTGTTTACTTTTAAGTGTGAAACAGTGGGGGTGGTAAACTGCAATAGGAATTTATTATTCGTCTGTTGCAAAAAAAAAAAAAAAAAAAAAATTAAAATGGTGATTGCACTATGCAAAAAGCCTGCTGTTAAACATAAAGTAATCTAGGAACATGGAAAAAAAAACGCTAGTTGATTTACCGGTTTCAACCTTGAATCTTCATCGGTCAGTTTTAACTTGTCCATATTAAATGCCCTGGATCAGCAATCGGTTAAATATATCTACAATGATACAATTTTGAAAGACAAATGTGAGAAACTAACAGCATGCATTTTTCTAAATTTTTATATTCTAGTTCATGAACTAAAGATTGAGGGTAAAATATATAAAAATAACTATTTAGACTTTTATTCTCTCAGTAGTTGCTAAAAACGCGAATAGGTGGCGTTGTATTCGTATTTGTAGAACTGCCTATACCGCAGCATGCAATGCCATCTATGAACAAAAACAATATTCAGTAACATGTATTCCAAACTTGTTAACAAATTAAAATAACACATTCATAATTTCGTCTTTAAAAGGTTATCCATGCTATATTATTCTCACATTTGTAATTCAAAATAATTGCCCTATCAAGTATTGCTTAGTTCCCATTTAATTGACTTTAGCATTTGCCAATTTTTAAAAAAATGTTGGTTTCTGAAATGGTTCTAAACTCTGAATTTGTGACCCCTCACTTTGTAGAACTTTAAGAATTTGAATAGGCCTAAATATCCAAACCATTATACTGTACAAGTTTTGTGCCATGAACTGTATTTGAACCACAGAAGGGGTCTTATAGAAAAAAATGAAATGTCTTAGTAATAAAATATTCTAAAAAATGTCTTGGTCTCACATCTTAGCACTGTGAATTGAACGTCATTGGCACATGTACATGTATGTTATGTAAGGAATTTCTGTAAGGATAATGCTTTTTCAAAGATTGATTCATGGGAAATTTTGCCATGCAACTCGTGCCTAAAATGACGTGTCAACTCTAGTAACGAAAAAAATAAATAATGTTTATTGAAAAAATAAATATCGTATTGAAATTTCAACGTAAAAAAAGGTGAAAACGGCCCTATTTGTGTATAAAATGTGGGCAACACGTGTCGTTTCCGGACCATTTACTAAACAGTTCCGAAAAGTCTTAACGAATGCAGTTTATAAAAGTAGGAGGAAAACAATTATATGGTTCTGAAATAACACATGAACAGGCATGTTGAGATCACACAAATTCCTCTTAGTTCCTCGAAATTTCAAAATAACTTTTTATCTATTCCTAAAAAGGTTCACTTCAGGCTATGCACTGGCTATCAATAAATTTATAAATGAAAATTTGAATTATTAACCTAAAAATACGTACGTTATTCATTTTATATGCATTGTTGTTTTTGTTTTCTTTATGGAGGACATCAGAAAACTTACATTAAAAAAATGATGAAACAATATTTTCCTAAACAATTTTTACGAGAAAAACAACAATTTAGTATTTTGTATATGAATACATTTCCCAGATAGGTTTAGAGCCAACTTTCATTGTTGTCTTTTGATTAGAAATAATGTGTTTTTATTTTCGTGTATGTTGATCTTTTCCAGAATATGCAAAATTTTGTTTCACTGCATTACAAAGCAACCCACCCACATGTCGTGGGTGGATGAGTATTGGGCGCATGCGTGATAAAAATACTAACAAAAAAAAACAATAAATAAAATATAAAACTTCATGAATCGTTCTGTAAGATAGGGTAGAGGTTAAAGAGTTCATGTTTCTGAGCTCAGAAGGTTTTAAAAACAAGATAGGTCAAGTCTCCTGGGCCAACCACTCCAGGGGAGAAAAAAATGATGGCCATTACATTCCGTTATATTATTATCTTAATCTACATGTTTTATATGCCCATAACACTGGTTTATTTACATGTATGAAAGAGGTTTTTCCTATTCATTCAAGCTGGGTGAGAAATGTTTGGCATTCATGTGTAAATAAGACATATTCACACACGGCTACAACAATTATTAAACGAGATAACAAGTTTTCAACTTTTAATTGAAACGTCTTTTTACAGAGGGGTCGTCCATATAATGTACATGTATATATTCAGGGGGTCTGTAATTCGAGTTTAGGTATATCCTAACGTTTATTACAAAGTTTAAGCTCATGAAATCATAGTTTATAAATTTGAAAAATGGAATTTTTATGGAATTGTATACTTATGTGAATAGGATATATACTTGTTTATATTGTAAACTAAATTTTTATGATTTATATATAATAAGGCTACGCTTCCTAAATACTTTAATTTGTTACTGAATAGTACAAAAAGTGATATAGTTAATTAATTTTGCAAAGTTACTGTTTATCATTTGCTTTTTTTATATTGTATATTTCCTAAATTACGAGTTTCTATATTGTAACCATGCAATACATAGTATTACTACATGAACAGTATGGTAATGCAAAACATAATTTTTTAATTTAAATATGAAATGCAAATCTATAGTACTGACCACATGCTTTTCCCATAGTATACAAAGTGTACAGATGTAAAGTAATGATAATGCATTTATGTAAAATAAGTAATGCAAACTTACTGTTCCAATGCTTTCTCCCATAATATACTTGTATAACAATGGCAATGCAGTCATGTAAAATACATGTTTTTGCAGTAAATATGTAATGCAAATTTAGCCCCATATAGGGGACTATGACTATACCCATGTTTTTCTCCAATATTTTACTCATAGTTACATCTATGTAAACCTCATTTTCGTAATAAATATGCGATGCTAATTTAGTAGGTCATTTATACTGTATATATTATGTAATTCTTAGTACATTGCATAATATATAAAGAATCATTAATCACAATTGGTTTATTTCAGATTGTAAACATGTCCCATTTCCATAACTGTTTATTTAATGATTTTCTTTTAATTCTGGAGTAAATCTGTGCACATTGCAGGGGTTTGAAAAGTGGTGAGATTGACTGAAGCCGTTGTTCTTGAGTCTGACGTGTATACAGCATAATATAGCAGTGGTGATGCTGCTCTATGGTGGGCGATGACAAGTGAAATTCTTGTCTAAAATTCCTTCGGCCATTTTGTTATTTCGCGAGTGCACACGCCCTTTAGCAGCTCCTAGTTTCGCCACACCATATCCTAAATTTACCCTCGAATAAACGTCATAGAAGACGTAGACAACTAGTAAAACTAACCGCATGATAATGTGGCCTAACTCTATAATTAACAAGTGCAACAATGGTGACGTCAGAGCCTCGCTGCCTTTTAAATAGACCCCTGATGTTTATTTGTACAAACGTTGAATGACTTAATGAATGAACCTTGTTTTGATTGAAACCCAGCTTCCCTCGAAATATTATTACCAAAAACAGCGTTTTGCGAACACTCATCTCCTGCCATGGCACGAAAATAAGCGATCACGCCATCGCCAATAACCTGTACTTGTGTGAGTGTCAGAGATTATTTTAAAAAATATTATATATATATCCAAAACACCAGAACACAGTGAATTATGCTCACGGTTTCCAGAAACTCCACTCTGAACATGGAATTATTGCACTTCTCTGGGCTTAAAAGGATTTGCACGTGGGACTACTGCAATCTCAACCAATAGTTTAGGGTTGTTTTTCAATGTGTAAACCAGCTTTGGGAAAACAATGTTACATTTAGTGTAATTATAGACAAAGGTTTATGAGTGTTGTACTCTGGATATTTACGATGATTTTGTGATGTAGAAAACAAGTGAAATAGAAAAGGATGACATTTTGAAGATATGTTTGAAATACATAAACAAGGTATTTAAAAAATGTTTGAAATTTAGAAAAATTGTTTCTATTTTAAAATGTTTGAAATTTAGAAATGCAGTTTAAAAATATGGTTGAAATATAGAAATGTAGCTTATTTTTTAATATTTCAAAATGTTTGAAATTCAGAAATATGAAATTTTAAAATAGGTTTGAAGTACAGAAATGTTTTCATACTACATTACGTTTGAAATGTTTGAAATACAGAAATACATCTTTAAGAAATGTTTGATAACACGGAAATGCAATCTTTTAATATACCCGGTATGTTTGAAATGTTTAAATGTGGTATTTTAAATATATGTTGAAAGTACAAAAATATTTGAAATTGAAACATTTGTTTACATTGAGTTGAAGTGCAATCAAATGTACGGATGCACAAAAATCAAAACAATTATTGTATTAAGCATAATTTCATCATAAATCATAAATTAATAATTAATATTTTGATGCTGTTTGAAAAGACAATATGCAAAATATACAAACAGTTTGTTTGTAATAAAGTTCATGTGGTTTACTTTTGATAAGCTTATCTTTTTTACATTGAGTAATTCACAAAAAAGCTGATAATAATTTAAAAACTCCGTTATATTTTGGCATCCCAATATTCACCTAAATCGCTTTATCATCTTTCTAACGTTTGAAGTTGTTAGATTTATGTGTGCATTGCGCTAAGGTATCCTCTTAAAATATGTGTTTGATGGCAGAGAGCTCATTGTAGTGAAATCCAAATAACCAAATGGCATGCTGCTGAGGGATGCTAAGCGTATGATACTGTATATAGCAATACACTGAGTTACTCTACTAAATGTAAGCATTGACGGAGATTCTCGAAAAAAATAATACAATTGATGGTTAAGTAGAGTGCTAAGTTGAATTCAGGAAGTCGAATTAACCATTTACGAAGAAAATGCAATCTCCACAAAGTGCATTCGGGTATAAAAACCTTGAATTAAATTCATGGTGCAAAGTGAGCTTAACCGATGCACAATAGCAGGTAAAGATGGCAAAATTAAATCCATAATCCTTTTGGATATCATTTTAAAAACATTTAACGTATTTTTACACTAATACAGTAAAATTTGGGAAAAAAACACCTCTGCTTAGTTACAACTTTTCATAAATTGGTTTTAGTGCTTATGTTTTTCTTCATAAAAGGTATCTGTATAGTGACCACCTGTCTATTGTGTATTGTGACCAGGATGTGCCATCTATTTTGCAACTTTTAGATTTTTAATGCGCCTAATAAAGTGACCATGTTCAATCTGCATTAGCAAGATTTTAAAGACAATTGGAAAGGGAAATCCCCTAAAAGGGAGAGACATATACGAGTCATCTTGCTTCCTTTTTTAACCCTGACACGTCTCATACCATCCAGCCAATCACATTAAAGCAAATTACCTCTGTAAATCTTATACATTGTACATGTACAATGTAAGATTAATCTTCTCTATAAGTCTTTATCAAACATTTCTAAAAATAACACCAATTTCATCAAAAATGTTCAAAAATCCTAAAATTTAAAATCAAAATACACAAAATGAAAGTCGTTTCTAACCATATGGTTTTGAAAATATATAGCATATTATTAACTTAAAAATTACTAACTTGAATATTTATGAACAAGAACATGTTATAAAGTTGATGCAATTTTTTTCATAAATGTGCTGTATACGACATGATAACCCTGCTTTCTACAAATTGTTGTTAACACAGAAAAAGATTGAAAAACATGTTTAGAACTGTGCCAGTAATTTAGATGTAATATTTATAAAACTTTTTATTTCAGTAGTTTTTTCTAAGAATCTTGGCGATGTTTTTAGTTTGGTTAAAAAATTCTCTTAACTATTGTTTTAATGAGTTTCTAAGCAAGTGTGATAGAATTTAGGTTAATGGGTACCGAATCTGCATAATAATGATCGTTTTTTTTACGTTTTTATAGTTGCCGCTGATTTTATGACCACAGTCTCTTGAAAGAAAGTGTAATTTTGGTTGATTAATTTCTGCATGGAATATCACTTCCATTTGAAGTTGATGTCCAAGGTAGGGGCAAGTGCTTTATATGGGATCCATTTTTTTGCATTTTTACTCCATAAATTACGAGTTAGTCGTTTTAATTCGATGTGAAATCTGATTAGGCCACTTACTTTCGCAATTAAGCGACCTATATAGCATTCAGAATGAACAACTATAAAAACACGAATTTTTTTTTTCAGCTTTTCAAACACGTCTTGTGATAAATATACTGTGTATTGCAACTTCCTCAAAGAATGCCCCTGAGTGAGCTCTTGATAGATCTTTTATTGAGTAATAAACATTACTAGCCAAACTATTGTTGGCAAACAATGTGCAATTTTAATTAAATTAAAATTATTTGAATTGAAAACATGATGGCAATGTTGTACATGCAAATTTTCAAAATGCATTTCAAGAATCATGTTTCACATTTCTAAACAAGTTTTTAAATTTCTTGCTCTTCAAGATGCTGGTTCTGTTTTTCATCCTACAATTTCAATGGTTTTTTATAACACAGGGTTTCCACACAAGTTAAATTTTCAACTCCCCTGAGTTTTCCTGCTTTAAAACACTTTTCCCTGACCATCCTAAAGACTGAAAATTTTAAATAGCAACAAATCTTGTATCAGTCTTGTAACCTAAAACATCTTCTTTGAGCAAAAATTTGTATTATTTTGTTTTAAAATTTCTATGTCATATCTGAATTCAAACCTATAAAATAAGTTCTAAAGAACTTAAAAAACTTATTTTAATTATTGTGAGCTTTAATTCAGGTATGACAGTAAAACAGTAGTAGTTTTGATAGCTAATATTTACCCTGACTAGTCTATCTTAATTCTGACAATTACTTATGTTTTCCAGTTATGGGAACCCTGTAGCATATTTTTTGGATAGATACTTTACTGATTAGAATTAAGCGTTATCAAACTACATAAAACTACACCGAATTAATCTAAATTTAGCAGGAATTTGCGGAGGCTATGTTATCAAAGGAGGAAAATAGTGACAAGGTTTATAATCAGTTTACTAATTGTATAAATATTGCATTTTACAGTAATATAGGCTATACTACCGAGTGCAAATATTTGAAAAATTCCCCTGACCATCCCTCGTCGCCATTGAAATTATTTGGCGCCTCTTGACTTCCGGTTCTGTCTAAAACCCGGATACAATGAACTCCTAGCAGTCAATGAAATTGATAACCGTCAGTTCGTCCGTCAGTCTGACTGTCTGCTTGTCTGGCACATAAACCATATATTTCGAGTTTGGCAAGGGTTACACCCAATGTCTTCTTCGAATTTGACATTTGCCAAATCTGTGGCCTGGTGTAATTTTTTTTTATTTATTTATCTGGGTGCATCTATTTGATATCATGACCCGTCACCTCATGGCCATAACCCTCTTTCAGTTCAGGAGAACCCTTCTGATTTTTTTTACTAATTTTAAATTGCGTAACCTGCATTGGTGTTAAGCGACAACCATTTCCACACAAAAAACATCAAATGGAGAAATAACCTAATTTTTAACGTAAATACACTTCATATCGTGCGTTAATTTTTAATATGATTTATTTGAGTCCTTAAATATCCATTCAAAGTCACAAATAATCAGTTTAAATGTTGGATATGGTTGTCACTCACAGAACCAAGAAGCAGTTTTATATAAATAAATTAGTGGAATTCCTGAATGTCTAAGGTGAACGCCTTTTAGTATTACTTAACAGAATAAGTATGAGTGTAATTCTCCTGAAGCAACCTGCACCGGTTTTATCAGAATTTTTCTAGATTCGCAAACCAACTTTCAGAAATCTCAGGTTTGAATACCACATAAATATGTGGAGCCAAACGTAATGTTAAGGTGACGTCAAGGGTTTTTCCCTATCTTTATTTAATGGACATTTTTGGGTGATATTTAGTGATCATGCACTTTAGATTAATATTGTAAACTTTAATTATCTGAATAAATAGTACATGTATGTTGGCATACCAGACATTTTAATGTCAATAGAACAGATTACACACTCACATTTTCCAGTAAATGTTTGTAAATATGCGATAGAACTGCAAATTCATTTGATTTCAAAACTTAAATGTAATTCAACCCTGTATAGGCCTATACCTTACAAACATATGGTATGGGGCATACCCATTTTCAAGAGAAACTCTACTCAGTTACATTACATGTTAAGATTTCAATATTTACATGTTATACACTCAATTATACACTTATAAGTTTTACTCAAACTTGCAAAATGTTTACTCAAACCTTATTGTAACCTTTCCAGAAGGCACTGGGAGCTACCTTATTTTGGGTAGGAGGTAATTTGCAATGAGTGTCTTGAATGAAACTATTTTCTTAATATACATTGTAAGTACATGAAACAATGAAAAAAGCACATGCATAAATGAGAGTAATTAACTCCATTTCAGTTCAGCACCCACTGGCAATGTATTTACAACATATGGCCTCACCCTTTTACTTCAGAAGCGGCCATATTGGGTATGCTAAGCGGCCACCACCAAACCACTCCTCAAGGAATAGTAGGCCTACATGTACATGTAATGTTAAGAATGTCCATGATATATTATGGTTCTCAGAATCCTGATGATACAATCAGGAGAAAGTAACCATTTCAGATCAAGCAATTCTGGTAAATCACTACCTTAATTCAATTGTAACCTTCCCAGAATGCACCTGAAGCTACCGTATTTCAGGTAGGCGTCTAAGGTATGCAATGCACGTTAACTTTTCAACAAAAATTCATCTCAAAAAATAAGTATCATCATCGATGCGTTAATAGGGGGAAAGTTTTATTATTTCGCTTATGTAATCCAAGTGAGCCATGGGCAGTAATTGATATAAGCGTACTTTTAGGCCTCCTCATCTTATATTGCGTCAAGTTTAATATTATAAGATATGAAATTGGTAAATGTTAGCCAACCCACACATGCTTTTCATTTTTAGTGGGTGACTGGAACGCTATACATGTAGCTGCAGAAGTTTCTGCTGCTTATGGTGCCATATAGGAGTTGTTTGTAGTGAACAGAGATTATCAAGGGTCGTTTTCCTTAGATAACTTAACGATGAACTTGAAAAACTAATAGATAACAGAAAATCAAGCTGATATTACTACGTATTTTAGGAATTTCCAAGAGGTTTGTCTACTAATGCCAAGGTGTGCTCGTAGACGCCATGGGTTTTTATCAAGAGACTGTGATATATTGAATTTGAACAGATCATGGCTAAATCATTGTTTGAGAAACATGGAAGAATGCTACTTTAAGGGTTCTAGGACCTTATAACGGATGTTAAAATTGTTTTAATATTTCATGGTTTGTAGGGGGTTAGGGATTTTATAATGTGGTGTGTTGTGTTACTGTTGAGTAAATCAACTGAAAGAAAAATGACGATATTTTTCATTGAAATCATTAATTAAAGGTAGAATAAATGGGTTTCCACAGAAATAAAATTTTCAACTTTCTTGACTATCCTGAAAAACAACAAATATGTTCTGCAAATAGCCACCTTGACTTCATCTTGATATCACAAAAACTACTATTAAAGTTGTTTTCCACTTAATTATATTTAAGTTCATATTAAGCATTAAAACTCATAATTAATTTAAATATGTTTTTAGTTAGGAGATCGTGACATATTAGAAGATGAGTTACAGTGAATATGGGAAATTCCCCATTTGTATAGATAAAGTACTGCCTGAGTGGGTCTTATTGCCTATTTTGACTTCTGTGATAACTAATAACTGGCTATAGTATGTGAACTTAGATTTAATATTTGTGTTGAATCCTGACTATTCAAGGTATTCAAGTTTTGTGGTAATCCATATATGGGCTGATTGATTACTATTACATTAGATGGGTCAATGAGGGGGGGGGTCAAATCCTTGATGTAGATATGTTTAGATGGGGAAGAATTAGTTGTATAATGACATAGTGAAATCTACTAAAGGTGACCGCTAAAAATATGGCTAAATTCGGTCACTGTAAACTTGTGGTCACTATTCAGAGAATTTTCATTAAGGGAAGCATACTTGTACATGTATGCACCAAAAGCAATTTTTGCAAAGTGATCACTATGCAGAGCAGAGGTGGTCGCTTTACAGTTAGTCACTTTACCAAGTTTTACTGTACATGTATCTCAGGACGTTGTATTTAATTGTGTACTGGTAGGAAAGTTTCATGTGCAAACATTTTTATCACCTAATGTAGTAGCTCCGGTTAATCCGTCCTCCGGATAATCGGAACTCTACTTTTACCTGTCAAAAATTCCTTATGAGGGCGTGAATGGGGGTCTGGTTAGCACTAAGAGGAGGTGAGGGATTGGAAAATATTGTAATCGAAAGACACGACAAATTGGACCCCACCTCTTTAAGCTTTTGTTGGATAACTCTGACAAAAGGCACAAGGTGTGAGACAACCGAAACGGGAAAAACTTTTAAGAATGCCGACGGGGCTGATATTCAAATAGGGTGTCGGCATCCATATTGATGTCCAATAAGCCAGCGACCGAATCTCCAAAACATGAGTCCGGCAATTCTGGTAGGTCCGGCTTTTCTCCCCCTCACCTTTTTTTTGCCTTCTCCACCTTTTGCTCTTTTCGGTATTCTTTTATTTCTGAAAATATAATCGGCACTTAGAAGCGCAGAACCTTTTTGACCCGAGAAGCCAGTTTTCACACACACACACATTTCCCTCCACCCCCACTCTGCTGACCCCTGAGGGTCATTTATCATACATAAGTCAGCAGCTGACCTCCCTCTGGTCCTGCCCGTCTACCTTCCTTCATAGACTGACTACCTACAGCAACTACTTGCCCTAAATGAGCTATTTTGACCAAATGTAAATAGGAATTTTAGTGGCAGGTTGTTGGGTGCAATTTCGGAGTTCAACACACACAAAATAACAGGCCCAAAAAGCGTGAGAAAATGCCAAATGCAGGTAAGCAGTGTGCCACCTGGAAGTGTTTCTACCAATGAACACTATGGCTTCCATCTTTACCCTGGATTCATGCTCGTGATATGCTTGCCCTAATTTCATTTAAGTATTAACTACGGTATTATTAACGTACTTTTGTTCAATGTTTTCAGTTTTTTATAATATTTGTTTCTGGAATTTTCCAGAAATTACAATATTTTTTTTTCCAAATCATACCGTTATGAACTTTAAGGTGCGTTTACACCGCGCTAAAATGGAAAACAAGTTGTACGAAAACCAGATGACTGTGGCAAACGAGAAAAACGATGCTAGAAATTGGACCTTGGACGAGCTTCCAAGGTCCGTTTTCTAGCATCGTTTTTCTCGTTTGCCACAGTCGTCTGGTTTTCGTACAACTTGTTTTCCATTTT